>JAMLFY010000009.1:10627204-10680269 GCA_030441495.1 Dalbergia oliveri
GTAGTAAATTTTATTGTGATTAGTTCAATCATTGGTTAAGGTAAAGAATTAGGAGAACTTTCTAACTGTATGATTAGTAGTCCCTGACCACTAAATTTGTACAATTTATTGAAGGAGTTAGAGAAATTGTTTCCTGAAATTTTTAGGGTCTCCTCAGACACGTTGAAGTGTTATGGAGAATTTTGGTGGCCCTTGAATCGACCAATTAATAGGGAAAATAAATTTTTCTACTTAAGCCCAATTCCCAATATGGAAATCGAATACAAATGTTGATTTAGTACTATGATGACTTGTAATTCAACTAGGATGTGAATGAATGCATACTATGAACTCTAATGATTGATTTTTGAGGAAATAAAAATGATTACATTGTACATGAATGCATATATGTGGTTTATGCATGCCTTGAGAAAAGAGAAAAGTACTTGAAATTAAATGTTGTACCATGTAACTTGTGACACATAAATGCATGTAGAGGAATTGAAGAGTGGTTTATTAGGCATACTTGAAATTTAATTGTGAATGAATGCCTCTATGTACTTTATGCATGCATTTGGAAAAAGAAAGAGAATGTACAAAGTTATCGTGCATGTTTGATATATGGACAAAACAGAAACAAGACTCACGTTAAATGGGGGGAAAGAAATAGAAAAGGAAACTCACCAAATTTATAGTCGTAGATTATCGCAAGGAATAGATCTATGTGATTCAGAAATAGAAATGAAGTTTGATGATCACATATAGGAATGAGCTTAGTCCTGATAAGCTCTTTCCCTGTGTGGTGTGATCCACTGTAAATACCATTTGGTATAAACTATCTATTATGAGTTGTCCAGCAAATACCCATTGGGTATAACTAAGTCTTTCCTATGTCAATGAAAGGAGAAAAATGCACTGACTTGAATTCTATGGCCATGAGTGAAACATATCACATTGAGATAAGTTCACTTGCATGTATTATATGCATACTCATCTTACTATAGATTGGCTGCCTTGGGATGATTTATTATTTGTTGAAACATTATGATATATATGCTCTAAGTGGTTGATTATTAAAAACTACCCCACTTGAGGGAATTTTTAGAACCTTAAAGAATCTTTGGTTTATATTACATGATCATTTTCTCATAAGTTCAAGTGGTGGGCGATGACGATGACATAGATTTTTCGTATATGTTTGGGGATCCTCCTGAGAATTATGTAATTCTCACCCCTGTGTGTTTGTATTTAGTGTCACCTAGGTTAAGTCAAAGGACTATAATGCCTATGTAAAGGACTGGAATGCAATAGTGTAGTAGTGAATATTTTTATTATGTTGTATTTAATGGAATGGATATGTATATAATTACAGAAGAGATATGTACTAGCTCAGAGGAGCTTCTTCTTTTATTTAGCTATGTATTCAATAAATATTGTATTTCTTTGTTATATATATTTTAATAGAATTTCACTTAGTTATTATACGTGGTTCAGCTATAGATATTTAAGAAAGTCTGTAATTATAATAACAACTTTCAAGTACAATGTCATGACTTGGGTAAGGTTGGACTTGATGTTACACCTCTTTTAATAAAGCTTCCTTATTGAAGTTCAACTCATCCATTATGATTCTATCTTCTAGATCAAAAAGCAAATCATTAAAGGGAAAGGCATATATGTGTATTGTTTTAATGATCTGCCATTAAATTGATGCAATTCTTCTATTTTGCTCAACATAACATTTTTTATCTGCTCATTGATATAAAGATTTCTACAATTTTTTGTTTAGATTTTGTTATAATTAAATCACTAAAAGATACATAAAGAAGTTTAATATAGCGATAACAAAAAAAGTAATATTTAAGCTAATGAATTAAAATACCTTGGGATTGAACATTGTATGCTACCTTGTAAACAACATCATTGGCAAGATGCTCCAACATTTTTCCCATACAATTTAGTCTTTCATATTATTTGATATCAACAATATGATAAAAAATTTTCTAAGATAAGCAACAAAAACCCATGAGCTTGCTTCTAATATAGCATCAATGAACTCTTTGTCATCTTGAGTAGCCCCAAAGCATAACATACATCCTTAAAAGAATTGTAAATAATGCCATCAACTATTCTAATATCCTCAAACTTTTGACATCCTTTTGAATATTTAGCGGCAATCTAAGGTAGTAGTCTTCTACTTCAGAAAACTTGGGAAATTCTTCCTATAACAAACCCTCCCTTCCTTAGAGTCCACCTTGAAATTTCATCTTTCCATACAAATTTTGTTGGCAACTCATTGTATGTAGATTTCTTGCCTTTTCAAATAATGCATTAGCTTCCATCCGGCCTCATAACATTGACTTCTTTGCTTCTGCTCTCTCAGGATCGTTAAATGTTCATGGTCCTTGAAAACAATAGGTTGTTGTCCAGGCAAATGGAATGTCAATCTAATCACCTGGAGGTTCTTTTAATTGAATTTCAAAACCAAATAATCTCCATAATGTGCACATGCAAAAATGTATCTACAATCATAATAATTTTGAATTTCATCAATTTTAACATTAGATGTTCCTGTTCCATCCTTTTGGAACAAACTTGCAATCACCTCCATTACCATATGGACATAATTGAAAAGATATTTTATTGCAAAAGTCTAGCAAGTATATTTAACATTGACATGACAACCATACTTCAAAAGAATTGTTGGATTGTACGAAACTATCTATCCCTTATCCAGCGATTTTGTTGATGGTTCTACCATCGCCTGATCTTCTGTATTTGGGAAATCCAACTTCATCAATAGTTGTTTAGATCTAAATTGCTTAGGGTAAAACTTTGAGCAAGCTCCATAATCATGCATGGACTATGCAAATATAATGGCCACATGGACCAAGAACCTTGAATTTTTCAATGACTTTGTACAATTTTGGATTAATGTCTTTATTTGAGAATTTAGCACAAATGTACCTATTTATATAATTTGGTGATTGTGGTTTGAACTTAGGATGCATGAAAAGAAAGGTGTGGGCATGAGGCAAACCCTATTTTTGGAATTCAACAGTACAAACATCTATTAAACAAAAAATTTCGTTACCATACATTAAATGAATTTAGTTAATTTATAAATTTGGAAGAAAGTTGTTACTTACATCCATTCATCCTTCCAAAGATTTGACCTTCCTTAAGGTCTTTTATAAATTCATCCAATTTGATTTTGAACACCCTACATAAAATGTCAGGCCTATCTTCCGCATTCAATTCCTTTTTTGAAACAAAACATTTTATTTCATTCCATTATGGATTGCAAGTAATAATGATAAAGTAGCGTGGATATCTAGTATACTTGCAAATGGCAAATGCATCTTTACAATTGTTAAACGTATATCTTGGTTCGCCCTTGTTGGGGTTAAGTGTGAGAGGTGAAGTCCCACATTGGTGAGAATGGACTAAGTGAGTAGTATATAATGTGGGAAGGGCCATGACTCATTGCCTTAAGGTTTTGGGTCAACATGTGGCGTCTCACGGGTTATGGTGCTTCATGTAGCGTTGGTTGCTCTCCCGTTAGGCTCCGCCCTAATAGTGGTCTCAAGAGCCAAGGTTGGGCTCGCTTCCTGAAAGGCATGGACTACGGGTGGCAGGTGCCGAGAAGAATGGTTAATGATGGGGGATCAATATGGTGGGTCTCACACTTGAGGGGAGATTGTTGGGGTTAAATGTGAGAGGTGAATTCCCATATTGGTTGAGAATGGACTAAGTGAGTAGTATATAATGTAGGAGGGGCCATGACGCATTGCCTTAAGGTTTTGGGTCAAGATGTGGTGTCCTAACTGTTATGGTGCCTTCACTTAGCCTGCGTTGATTTCCCCGTTGGGCTCCCAGCCCTGACGTGTTAATGAACTTGGAAGAGTTATTCTTTGCAAATAACTAGAGCATCAATTTCTCCTCTAACCAAGCATTCATGTAGGCCTTTATTGATCCACTTTTAGTCTCGGTTGGTTTTGCCTGATAAATCACAATCTCTTTTTTATTCAACTATAGTATAGCTATCAACCAGAAATTGTTGAAATAATCACCTTGATTGAAGAATGATAGAGGACTAATTAATTATATCTTGAATTCTATATGCAAGAATTCTCTCATGCTTATTTTTTTTATCTTTTATTAGACAATGGTCTTCTTAATGATTTGGTTGTTGATATATCTTGCCTATATCCATTCTTCTCCATACGGAAACAACAAAGGATACTGTAAACCAAGGTACATAGGGTGCAAGACATTCTATTCTTTTAAGCATTGTACCTTGAGTCTCAATAACTAAATCTCTATTAGTTGGTGACTCATCAATATCACCAACAATTAAAACGCAACCTTAGATATTGAAGGTAAATTACCTCTTTCCATCAATATTTTTCCTATCAACTTAAGCTTGACATCAGAAAAATTACCTTCTTTGTATCTATCTCTCTCTACTTGAATGACTTTGAGAGAACATTGAACTCATCAAGCATTGCCATTAAAGACGACACTATTTCACGATGAAGGTCATTAGCATTGTGTCCTTGCTTGAAAAATTTGCAAAAAAATTTTTTTTTATTATTTATAATATCAGAATAAAAATTGTAATTAGCATAAGAATGATTAACAATTACCTTAATGTATTAATTTTGTTTTCTACTTCATTCTCAGGTCATATATGTAAAGTTAGGCAAATTTAGGTTTCTTATTAGCTAGATGGAGAATTCTTCCAATACTGATAATTTTGTCCACCCAAAGGAAGATTGGAGGAGTAGTTCCATTGTTGATTTGACGATTCAATTTTTCCAACCATTGATATAAAGCAGAACATGTTGTTGGAAGCTCTTAGATTTTTTTTTCTAAAATATTTGCTTTTTCCATCATCCATTGTGGAAAGATGCAATAGTTTAGGAGGTGCTTTTAGTATAGGCAATTGAATTTTTCTTCTTTACAACACAATGAAAATCTAAGACGGTTATATCCATTGTTTTTTGCAAGTCTTTCATAAAGCCACATGATTGCCTTGTTGTGATGACATTCATGACCCAGAATCTCCAAGATCCTAAGTATCTATATTTTAACAAACATTAAATGTAAGGAAGACTAAATCAATCAACTAACCACTTCTACTATCATTTATATCTTGTTGAAGGAATAATTCCTCTTCCTCTTTTGTTAAGTATTTCCTTCCTCTTCATTCTGTCATTTTCAATTTGTAATGTGAGTTATGATTGTCCATTATCTCACAAAGGACCACCTTTAGGAAGGAAGCTTTCTTTTGTAACTAAGAAGAAGGAAAATGTAAAATTGGAAGGGCAATTAATTTATAGCCATATGACATAGAGTGTAAGATTCAATGTAGAGATAGTTACTCGAAGAAAGTGACAAATAAACCTGCACATTTATTTATTTGTGTAGAGAGCAATGATATGTTAATAAGTATTGTTTGAGTTATTATCCATCATTGAAAACTGAGACAAGGATTCCAATATTAAATGTAAATATTAAATGGATACAAATGATAACTTCAACCAGTTTCTTCATGTGTTTTTAATAGATTATTGATTGTCTCAAAATTGAAATATCATATGTCATATATGAATAGTTTTTAATTTACTTGAAATTAAAGTAAATTTGATTTATTTTGACCCTGGAGTATGAATGACTTAAAAATATCAATAATTTTACTCATCTTTCAATTTATTGCAAAGGATAGTTAAACAAACATGTAAACTCCATGTCTGATTATCACCAAACTTAATATTATTTGATTCTTTTGTTATGCCTCTTCATAGTAGAAATTCCTTTATTTAAGTTATAAAACTTGATATTCAAATTTGTTGTTTAGCATTAGAAGAAGTTTTCTATATCTTTCATTATAAAATATGATTAGATTAGATACATTAATGTATATTCTGAAAGCTGAAATCGAATGCAATAAAACATATTGTATATGTTAAAGTATATCATATTATGCATATAAGTTGACTACGTTAGGAGTTTGTGTCAATAAATGAGTGTTTCCTTCCCTTTTTTTAACACTAACTCCTGTATAATATGTTCCAACAAAAGAGTTCATTACTAATGCAAACTCCATCTAGCTTTGGTAGGGAGCTAATCTTTCAAACAATTAGTCAAGTTTTTTTAGTTTTCCAGTTGGATAATTGGTGACTATTCTTTTTCATAAAGAATATTAATATTATATTCACTTTTTTAAGATTAATATATGAAAACCATTGAAAAGCTTGAAGAATCAGAATTTTGGATTATGTTGATGCATTATGAACTTGGAACATGAAAATATACCTTATTCGCTTCACCTATCAACTTAACTATGATTTTAAGGAGTAATTTATAAGTCATTAGTTGCTTGTGATGATTTATATGAAATGAGAAACACGAAGAACTTGATGATATAATTTGGAGAAACACAAACTTGAGTTCGATTAAAAAAGATAACACCATCAAATACATAATAACAATTTAGATATTGCTCATTGTTAGAAATTCAAAAAACTAAAAAGACTTCCATTTAGAAATTGCCTTGACTACAAACTAATAATTGTTAAAGACAAAAATAATAAATTAAAGAGAATGATAATGTCCATAATCCAAAAATGATTCATAGCAAAATCCAAAGCACTTGTAGTTTAGCAAGAAACATCCTATTAGTCTTCGTGTTCCTTCATAACCTTTCTTAGCTTTGTGAATGATTGTTCACAATCCTTTGGGAGTGTTTGAGAACTAGCTTCCCAAGCTTCATCATAATTCTTAGTTATTGGAATTATTGATGTTCCAGCTTGATTATGCCCTTACCTCACAAGATTAGGACCAAGAATCTAGCAAAATGATTTGGAGGATAATTTTTATTTGAAAAATATAATATGAAAATTAGAATGAATTTTTATCCCTTTTAAGCTTGGAAAGATCAAGCAGATCACTAAAGACACTAGATACATGATGCACAAATGAGACTGAAAGATTTAAACAAGTTAACATATGAAAATCCTAAAACTAAATAGAAATGATATTGATAACAACCATTATCATAACAAACCTCATCTATCTTGTGCTTTCCAAAAGAAGTAATGAAAGACTCATCAAAACAAATTTTCATCACATTTATCACACAAGGCCGAAATGAATACAAATTCAACCTTTCAGAAACTTAAAAATAAACTTCTTATCCTTGAAAGCCATGAGTTCTTTAGAGTATTGTTTCTTATCTCCTCCCTAAAGTAACAACATTGCATGACATTAAAAAGAGAATAAAAACTAATAAAAACAATAATATACTTGAAACATGTACTTGAAAAATAATAACATATACGCTCTTAATATAAGAGGCCCTTAAGTCATTAGCAAACATATTCAAGAACTTTGAAGCTTCCTTGTCAAAAGTGATAAATGAGACAGACCCAATTTCACTCACCACCTTTACTTTAATCTTATACCTGTAATAACCAATTATTTATGTTCCAATAATTTGGATAAATTAGTAGAATATTGAAGCGGACAAAAAAAAAAAGCAAAAGGTTCGCAAACATGGGAATAAAAGTTGTTGGATATGTCTCACATTTCTTACAATAAAAAGAATTACTATGCTCCATCAAACCTTGAAAGCATTTTTTTCAACCTTTGTATCACCAATTAGAGGTGTTGTCTACTTCT
Source organism: Dalbergia oliveri (assembly GCA_030441495.1). Taxonomy (NCBI): domain Eukaryota; kingdom Viridiplantae; phylum Streptophyta; class Magnoliopsida; order Fabales; family Fabaceae; genus Dalbergia; species Dalbergia oliveri. The sequence goes on from JAMLFY010000009.1 coordinate 10,634,870, forward strand.
TTCATAGTCCCAATAGTAACAAAAATAGATTTTGAAGATGAACTTGATAGAAATATTACTATAATTTCCACTAAGCAAATTAATTGTCTCTTATTGATTGAAATTGAAATATACTCCGTAATTTTTTTAAGATTAGAAATTGGTTTATAGACATTATGATTGAGTAAGTTTTCTTCCAACGAGTAATAAGTCGAATTATCTATTTGAATGACTAGAGTAGGCATTAGAATTTGAGACTCACTAATCCTACATAACATACATTTTATGAATATTCTTTTACTAATTACTAATAATAATTTAACATGCCAAAATTCTAACAACTTTTTTCAAAATTCTTCAACTTCTAGAAAGTCAGCATTGATGAACAATTTGAAAGTATAATTTGTGTTAAAGACTCCCATCCTTCCTATACATAAGGAAGAAAAGAAAAACTTAAACGCATGGAATGAGTAATCATTTGAAGTATATAGATTAAGATTAGTATAAGACCATTGTAAAATTTCATTTTTCCTAAGAATGATCACATAGCTTGAAGTAGGTTGCTCCTGAAGGGGTTTGAGAACTATTTTAAAAAATCTTCCCACAATGTGCATCCGATCTTTGCATTGCTTTTGCTTAATAACAAAGAATTCGCATGATTAACTCATAGAGGTTTACCATTAAATAACTAATTGATTAAAATTACAATCTTATTAATAAGAAAATATGAGATTTATAGATACATGCTACTGATAATTATCAAACTATATTTCCACATAATTGGTAATTTTGTCATTTTTGTATATCCATGAGTTTATTTTGACAGCTAAAGTTCCTATTTACATCTAATATGTATGAAACAGAACAAACCATAAGCAATGCAAAGGATACATCAAACTTCTATTTAAGAAATAGAGATTACTCACCAACCAAGAATCCATCTTCCTTCTTTTCAGCCAAGATGGCACTGTTGGATATAAAATCAAAACCATTTAATAGAAGAACCATCATCAACTTCCTTCTTGAGTGGAAGAAAACTCTAAACTTATGCCTAGTTGGTTTGAACTTTAATGAATTGCCCTCAACATCAAAGTTAGAGATAATGTACACTTGCCTTCCTTAATTCAGTCCCTCAAAATATTTTAGCTTTGATTTCTATGAATGAATCAAATCATGCGAAAAGATATAACACGAACATTTTGAGTATGTTAAAATATAAAAACATATAAAAGATGAAATAAGCAAAATAAGTAGTGTTAAAAACTGAAATAATTAAGTTAATGTGAAAGAACATCAACCTTTTCATCGAGAACTACCATATCCAAAGTTGGTTTCTGAAACTTGGTGTTGAAAAGGAAGTTGCTTTCCACAACTTAATCCCTCTTACTTGCATTTTCTAGAACTTATTCTTAGTTGTCTCATTCAAATTGTTGATTAGTCATACTCTCTAGCCATGTTGTAGTATTAATTAATGTAGAGGAATAAGCAATAAAGCAATTGAGAAAATTATGAACTAATAAGATTACTTGAGGACAAGACAATGAAAAATGAAATCGAACCTATTTGTGATGCTATGTGTGTGTGTGTGTGTAAGCAGGTGAATAGTTCATTCATTTAATTATTGTTCCAATCAAGATCAAACCAACGTAGAGGTGATATATACAAATAGAATTAAATTAAATTAAATGGATGTTTAACATAGAAATGAACATATTTTATATGAGAACATGTAATAAAATAGTGCAAATTCACTTTGTACATAGGGAAGGTGAATGGGTTTAATTAATTTAATATATATATATATGTATGTATTGTTGGTTAATAATATATAGATATTTATGTGCTTAATTTGTTAGAGTGATTGAATGATGTTAGAAAATCATTTTCTCAAAATATGTTTGAACTATGTTGCTGGAAATCCTGGTTTTAATTGGTAGGTAAATTTATTGAATTTTCTAAACTAGTTAGAGACTTAGATTGAGTTGAAAATTTTATGGGATGTAGCTAATATGTAAGGTATCTCAGTAAAAATTTTGAGGCATTTGGGCACTTTTGCTATGTTTAAAAATTTAAGAACCAAAGTAGTCAAGGTTGCTGACATAGTCCATTCTAAGCATTGAATTTGTCTTATTTTATTACCCTAGCAAATGATCGAATTATTAGCTGAAATTTATACAGGATATTGAGGACATATTGAGATCCAACTCTAAATTTTTGTATGAAGTTCTGGATTCATTTGACAAGGTAGAAAAATTGAGATTTTTGGCTGTTAGCTTAATTGAGTAGTTTCTGACCTCCAAATTTAAAAACTTTATTAACATAGCTAGAGACCTTATTATGATTTGAGATTTTTAGGTCTCATAGACTTGTTGAACTTACTCTAAAAATTTAGTTTGCTCTTGTTTTGGTGAAATTTAGTAGCTAATCCATAATTTTCTTTAGAACCAAAATTGTGGACAACATGCTGAATTGTTGAATCTATGATGAAATGATTATGAATTGATTTCATTTATGCTATATGAATTTAATGATGTTGTTACATATGTAAATGTGAGTGCTCATGATAAATGCTCCCATATGAAGAGAAGATTGGAATGAGTGATATATATATATATATGCTTGAAGTATTAAGAAACTCAAAAATTGATGTTAATGCATATATGGTTTATATGCTTATGTGTGTAAGTTGATAATAATGTTTGATCTAAGTAAAGATAAGATCCCCTTGGTATGTCAAGGGCATGAAAAATATCCCCTTGGTATGACAAAGGCATGGAATGATAAGAAAGATATAAGATCCCTTTGATGTACCAAACACGTAACAATGAGAATGATATAGATGAAATCCCTTCGACTTGTCAATGGCACATAAAGAAAGATGACATCCCTTTTGATATATCAAGGGCACGTGAAATTAAGAAAGATGCTAAAGTAAAGAAAAGATCACTATTTACCATATGCATATGCATATAAAGTATTTGTCTAGAATGAATTACTATGATGTTGAGTATTATGATATATGTATAATAAGTGATTGAATGTTTAAAAGAAACCTACTTTGGAATGATGATTTTGAATCTTAAAATGAACCATTATTATGTAGTGCATGATTACATTTTCTTAGTAAATGCTTGGGACAATAATGATGGCATAGATATTATTATATATTTTTGGGAAATATCTTACTAAGAATTTTAGAATTCTCACTCGTATGTTTTGTGTTCCTATGTCATCTCCAATATTGCTAGGAGAGATATGAAGCTGCCATAGAAGAACATGATATGTAGTAGCTCAATAGTCACATTTCTTATCAATTTTATTTTGTTATGTATATATGTTTGTAAATATATAAATAGACCAATTATATGAAAGTTCATATAATAGTTTTTCTTGTATTTGAATTTGTACTAATAAATATTATGTTATCTTTCTATATATTTTAGTAGAATTACAATGCATTTATTACTAAACGAAAGGATTTTGCTATAGATAAATAAAAATGTCCACTAATTTATACGTAACAACTTCTTAAGTCTAATGTCATGACTTAAGGATGATGTCATACTTGGGAGTGTGTTAACAAAGCATGTTACGCAAAGTTAATCGTGGAGGTTCTAGTCCAAGTCTCAGTCTCAAGAGCAACATGTTCATTATTCGTCATGAATTTGGTAGAATTGAACTTAAGAAGTTTTGCAGGGTTTAGTAGTGAAGTGGTTGGTAGGTTGTTGGTATTGACCTTTGGAGGGTGAGGAAGGAAAATGAGTTGCATGTTGGCAACTATCATAATAAGGATGTTGTGTTATTTGTTGTTAAAAATTATATCATCCAAGTATTTGTTGAGTATAAAGTTCATAAGTTAAATCACATAAATGTTAGCTCCAACCCTTCAGAAGGCATTAGTGCAAAATGTGTATGAGTGATAACACAACCAATTTAGAGAAAATATTTTGAAGAAGGACTGATGTTTTTCTTGAGTTTTTTGAAGCATAAAACGGAGGTTATATTAGCATAACATGGTTCTAAAAGTAAAAATATTTTCACATTATATGTATAAACATGTTTAATCTCATTTGAAGAGATTGAAACTTAATGAAAGTGAAAATTATTTCATGGAATGAATGAACATATGCTCAACATGTAGGTAGAAAAATGTACAAGAAGGTGGGGTTGAAATCGTGCATCGTTTCTCTTTTGCTTTTTAGCTTCTCAAAGCTTTAACACCATACTATCAAGTTTCAAGCTTGTAGTGAGCAAAAACAATGTTAGAGATATCAGAAAGTTATTTCTGAATGACAACGTCAATTATGGAACAACAAAGGATAAACTTTAAGCAAATATAAATAGATAACCACAAAGCAACAAAAGATAAAAAGACAAGAGAGAAGAAGATCCTACATAGATATTTTTATACTGGTTCCACCAACCTGTAGATTCTCAACCATGTTGAGTTTCATTAACACCTTTCTCAACTCAGAAAAATCGGATGGTCTTTACAATAACCTTCTCAAGTTCTAACCTCTGACCAGAGATAACCCCTATTGTCACAAACTAAATAATTATTCACCGTCATTTCAAGCTAACGGTAGTCTTTGACCACCCTTTAGGAACAAAATCGTGAGTAGTAAAACAACTTTATTGTCTCATTGTAAGTAGTCTTTGACTAGCCTCTTCAAGCTAAACTCATACTGATCACTAGGATCAAGGATACAACTCTTTGTGTTTGGGTTTGCAACTCAAACCAACCTACACTCAAGTTTCCTTAAGATATACAATAAATGACCTGGGATAACTTAAATGACTTCTTTCTAACGATTCTTCCTTGGAAAAAGGAAGGACGTATATGCTACTTAGGAATGTAGAAAGAAGATTTTTACACAAGGAAATTGATTACAAGATGTAATGAACTTCACAAGAGATGAGGAGAAATTTTCAGAGTTTCAGCACTTGTACAGTGTCAATAATGATTTTGAAAGCATAACATCTATTTATAGATAAACTTCATTTTGACCGTTGCCCATGATATGTTTTGCAAGTGACACGTGTTAATCATCTGTTTGTGTCTTGGAAGGAGTATAAAGGAGTAGCTTAACTTTTGTCAATCTATTGCAAAAGTTGTAAAGTTTAGGTTTCTAAGACCTTTCATAAATTACTTTTTACTTTCTAATCATGGTTTCTAAACTTTTCCTTCTAGAAGCTAGGAAAGTTGACCAAGTTGGTAAAAGATGACAGCTAGGTGTAACTGGGTTTAACTTTAAATTTGAATTTCAAATTTTTCCTCCTTTTAGGTAAAATTAAATGCTTCATAGTGAAGTGAACTTTCTAATGTGCAAATCAGTTCCTTGATAAAAATTTAGTCTTCTAGTTTTCAATCAGAGCTTGTTGTTGATAAAAAGATTGCGATCATGATGATTGAAGATTATAGAACACATTGGCTTCAGAGTTTGATTGATATCTTCAGTCTAAGCTTACTTTCTAAAGTCCAACGTACTTTTTGACGTCTTGAAACTTGGTTTCTTGCATTGGTTGTATTTCTTCAATCCGTTAAGCATGTATATGCTCAAATCACGATATAAATATCACTTCCATTTGATTTACATTTCTTTGTACAAGATAAATCATGTTTGCATATGTAAAGTGAAACTTTTCATGTTAATGAGCCATGTTATGCCAACGAAAGAAGTTGTTTGCTACTTCAAGAAACTTAAGGTAGACATCATTATTCTTCAAAATATTTTCCTTAAATTGGTTTTGTTGTCATTCAAAACATATTACATTGAAGCTTTCTGAAGGGTTTTGGAGCTAACACAACGTATTGAAGAAATTTCTCAAGTGCAAGAAACCAAGGTTAGATATTTAAAAAGTAGCACGCAACTTCAAAAAAAACGTCTTAAGTGAAGATTTCAATTCAACTTTGAAGGAAGTGTGTTGTACAACCTTCAATCAACATGATCGCAATCATATCATCATTTACAAGCCTTGATTAAAGATTAACAGATCGAAGAAAATTCAAAGAATTGATAACGCACTTCAGAAAGCACATTCACGTGAAATGATGCACTTCAAAGAAAATGGAAGGAATTTTAAAATTCAAATTTTAAGTCAAACTTAGTCATAGACTGACGTGACATCTCTTCTCCAACATAGTCAACTGTCATAGCTTTTAGAAGAAAAAGTTCAGAAACTATTCAAGAAAATAAAAAGTAATTTCTAAAGTGACATTAGAAACCTCTATCTCACAACCACTTCTGTAACTTCTCTAACAACGCAGCTATTCTTCTTGACTGCATTTCAAGACACAAAATGAAGATAAACATGTGTCACTTGGATAATAGATCAAAGCACAATGGTCATAAATGCAGATCATCTATAAATAGAGATAATGTGCTATCAACGAAAAAGTGACTTTTGTTGAATCAAAGAGCTAAAACATTGTAAAAATCTCTCCTCATTTTCTGTGAAGTTTATTACTTCTTGTAATCAATTTCTTGTTTGTGAAAATCTTTTTTCTACGTTCTTAATAGATCATACGTTCTTCATAGGAAGAATTAGAAAAAAGTCACTTAAGTTTTAAGGTCTGTTATTGTTCATCTTACGAAAACTTGAGTATTGGTTAGTTTGAGTGATAAACCCAAACACAAACCTTTGTAACCCCAATCTAGTAGTGATCGTTGTGAATTAACTTGGAGAGACTAACCAACGACTACTTGTAACGTGACAATATAGTGTACTTCCTGCTCACGGTGTTAGCTTGGTGTGGTTGGTAAAAGACCACTCATTGTGACAGTTGAGTTTACTTGTTGGTCAGGTTTAGATTAAAGAGGTTAGTTAAAGCTATTCGTTGACGGTAGTGAGCTCCTGTCATTGGTAAGAGCTTGGGAAGGCTCTTTAAGCTCCAACTTTTTCAAGAGAAAGGCTTTAGTCAGTTGTTAAAATTAGTTCCAAATTGCCGAATCTATAAAACTCTTTGTATCTTCTTCACCCTTATCTTCATTATTCTCCTGCATAGTACTTGCATATTGTGTTTTCTAAATTAAAGCTTATTCGCATTTTTATTATCTTTGTTATAGTTTAGAAAGTTACTTTCTGATATCTCTAACACTGTTTCACTGCATTTGAAGTTATATACTTGATAGTTTTTGTTTAAGCTTTTTCAAAAGAAAAGGCAAAGTACAATTCAATCCCCTTCTTTACACTTTCTACCTACAACCAAGACCATGGCAAATGTATAAAGTTTGGTGATGGGTGTAAGTGGAGTATACATGTGACAAATCCCTGAAAAAGCAAATTCAGGATGCTGAAAGTACAATGGACCGCACACATAACATGAGGAAGAAATACTATTTTCATGCAATTTAAACAACTTGCTATAACTAAAAAATCTTAAAATATTTGAAACTTTTAATTTATAATTTTTCACAAAGAGCTATCATTCAGCTAACTGAATTTAAATCAAACATTTCATAATCTAAATAAAATAATTATAACATCAATAGAATAAATTGTGTGTGTATAACTAGTTCGAAACCCTCCCTGCACTCTATTGTTGTACTCTAAAACTGAAAATAAAATGAATAACTAACTAGCTTCAATACAAATGAAGTTTACCATTGAAAGAAATTGGAATGACTACTGCGAGAGGAGAGCAACATTGATAGCTACTGCCTAATCTGAAAGAGCAGAAGACGGGTTAAGTCATAAAACTCATTGAGTGAATAATCATCTATAACTTACATGGGACAAACAAAAATCCATAAGTCAATCATATCCCTAAAATTTTACAAATGAATTTGTTAGATTTATAAAATTAGATTGATTTTTATATACTTTAAGTGTTGAGAGTTTTATGTAGTCATTTAATTGCATGTCATTATGTTTATTATTTTTAAGGGAATAATAGTTGTAAGAGTAAAATTCTTTTACTGATATAATAATATATTTGAAGAATAATATGTCAAAATAAAATTTATTGCCACAACCCTTTTTGATGTATTTGAAGAATAAAACTAGGAAAACTCCCAAAATGAGTTTCTTATAGTATCTTTTCAACTGATTTGTTTGGAATATTTTTCGAAAAAATTGACAGTGAAAACTTCTTGCTTATTTTTTTTTATTTTTATTTTTATCATTAATAACAATCTTGAACAAGCGCCTACTCTATAAAAATCATATTCCCTACAATTTAGTCATTTATTCAAATTGAATTTATAATTAAATACACATTTAAACTTGTTGTAACTTAGCACAAGTTGGTAATTATAAAATGGATTTAATTTTGATTGTTAATGTAAATTTTTTTGTACAAATATTTAATTATAAATTATTATTGTTATATCATTATAAATGTTTTGTTTTGATATAATATCATTATAAATGTTGACTTTTATTATATTTATCTAGAAAGTCTGCATATGATACAACATAATTATTTAATAACTTTATTTAATAGTATTATTTAATTATATGAAATAGTGTGCACTAGCAATGCACTCAGATTAGTCTCCTAATTTTTTTAACATAAAATTTTAGGTGAATTCAGCAATGGTTATCACACCAAGGTAAGAGCATGGCCCTAAGGCTCAATCATTTATATGGAATTTATGAGATTATCTATTAAAGAAGTCCTTACAGCAATAGTGAGAATTGAACTCATGTTTTTGAAAACAAATCTGATCTTATCATATGCCCCAACCTCATTGGCGCATTAGTCTCCTGTAACAATGCTAATTTACTCATTTGTTATATGAAAGTTGTTAAGAAAAAAAAAAAATCAGTTTGCCAAAGTTGTCCAACCAGGTGAGGGTAAGGGAACAGACGGAGAAAGATGGGAACAAGAATAAAAGTGTGAAAGGGGAAGGAAAAACAATAAACAATACCATCTTAGGCGAAATCGGATGATTTATTTAATCTTTTATTAAGTCTGTCACGCAAGATAATACATAAGTAAGCAATACTGACTTTCTGACACATTAGCAATTTCTATCAGCAATTAGGAGTTAAGGATCGAGTTAAAAAATCAGCCAAAACAAATTTTAGTATTAGATAATAATATCTTACATCACACTTTCTCTATTTCTTAATAATAATTATAGTAAAATATTATACTATTTTAAGACATTAAAAATAAATATATCTGATTATAATATTAAAAAATTAATATATCTAAATAAATAATACCACATCCAATCATGATTATTATTAAAGAAGGAAGGGGCAGCATTTTGTAAATTTAAAGGTAAACAACGATGAAACTGAAAATTATTGTACTAGCTCTCGAAGCCTATCCAAACTGAAAAGGACAAAAAGAGCACTTTATTATTATCTTTCGCTGATTAGGAGGCCAAATTAACCTTCCACCGTCTGAAATTTGCTCATTTCGTCTCCCAAACCCGCCATTCCATTCGCGGGTCTCATCGACAAAAACGCGTTTAAAAATTTTTAAAACTTCCTTTTACCCACACTGGCCCCACTCGTGTCACTTTCCCATTTTGCTCCATTTCTATACTCTCATCTTCTACTGGCTCCAGCTCCTCTGAACCTCTCAATCCCACCCTTTTTGCTTTTTCTGCTACACCCACACTACCCACTACCGACTCCGCCTCACCTTGGTAAAGAAAATTCCCCTCCCTCTCTCTTTCTTTCTCTTCCTCCTGTTTCCGAATGTTACTCAAACTCAGCTTCGGTTTCAGTTCCAGTGTCTTCTTCCGCTACTAGATCTCTACATATTCCAGGTAGGTCACTTGCCAAACACCTGTTCACTCACCTATAGTGCCTCTTTTAACCCTCATTTGGCTTCAGATTCTTCTCCCTTTTTTCTCAGCTAGATCCATTTAGTTTAAGAGCCTGCATTTCGTTATAAACACATTCGTGAACTTTCAGTACCACTGACAAGCCTTCAACTTCCTCAGCCTGCTCCATTTTTATTTTTTGCAATTTCAATTCTGACTCTACTATTTTCTTTTTTTTTTTTGCAGTTCTTGAAAATTTCTCAGAAGCGCTGCATTTAAATGGAGGAGCCTTTAGAGCAACCAGGCGAAGACGTGACGCCAGAAAAACCTCAAGCTCCTGAAAAGAAGAACTCTCCGGAAAGAGCTTCCAAAACCTCCGCGAACCCTGGCGGTTCCGTTTCCGCGAGAAAGAGAGTAACGGAGCCTCGAAAGGGTTCGGGTTCTTCTGCTGTGGCCGCAAAGAGATCGGGTTCGTCTACCGGTTCCGCGAGTTCGGTTTCCGTGTCGAGGCGAAACAGCACCGGAGGGTTGCCGCAGAAGCCGTCGATCTCCGACGGGAGAAGAAAAACCAGCGCCGGCGGCAATTCCGCCGCCGATACCAGGAGCACCGCTTCCTCTTCTTCTTCCGCCGTCGAACCGGCGCGGAGGTCTCTCCCGGAGCTCCGGCGAAGTTCTGTCGCTTCTTCTTCTCCACGCGCAGGCGTTGCGGTGAAGGCGGCTCCGGCATCGCCGGCGGGACCGGGCTTGAGGACTTCCGTTGCGTCTGGTGTGAGTAGTAAGGTTGAGGCTGCGAAGAAGCCGTTGAGTAAGCCGGCATTGTCGGTTTCTTCGTCAAGGAGAGTTGGTTCTTCTTCGTCGGTGGATAGTGGTGGCAGCGGCGGCGGGGGTTCCGTTAGGAGGACGGTTTCGAAGGTTTCGTCGCCGTCAGCGGCACGTTCGCCTTCGTTCTCCGGCGGGTTGAGAGCGGGCTCTCTGTCGTCTTCGTCGGCGTCTTCGCATGCTAGGAGCTCTGGTCTGTCTGGGAGGAAGAAAGTGGGGACTCCTGACAGCAGGGATTCGCGGTTGATTGTTCTCCCGCAGGTTGAGATTAAGGCCAATGATGATTTGGTAAGCTTTGTGTTTGTAGGGACCCTTTAAGTTCATGAAGTTTTGAACGCATTAGGAACTTGACGTTTTAATGTGTTTGAATGATTTAGTTAGTCAATGTTATGGTCATTGCAATTATTTAGGACCTGATTGGTTGGTGTCTATTTTCATCTTCTTATTTCATTTTTTATTTTTATCCTGTCATTTGTTTTTTTTTTCAGAATTTTGTGAATTAAACTCATTAAACAATTACAAAAGTGAAATTAAGTTAACAAAATTCTGAACAACAGAAAAGAAATTCAAAATAGGGAATGAAAATAGAAACATTTCCTGTGTTTTCTGCTTCTAGAGTGTTATGAAGGAAACAGTGAAAATAGGAAATGAGGATTAAAAGTAAGATTTTTTTGGGTTTTTTTTTTCATTATTTTCTTTTTACAGAATTCTGAAACTAGGAAGCACAAAAAATGAATACACAAGATGAAAATAGAAACCAAAAATGCCTTCTAATTCTCCTTAGTGAATTTCTGTTGGCTCCTATGAGTAAGTAAAGCAACTGGCATCGTAATAGGGAATTACATGTTCATAGACGGAAGATGTCATTGCTTTTGTCTTTGAACAAAAATTAATGGTGATTGAATGGTTTCTTGGAAGTTCAGTAGAGAAAGGGCTCCATTGTGTAGTTAACTCAGTCACTCGCTTAAGCTTGTTGAGAATTGAGAAGAACCAGGTTGTATAATTTAAACCTTTTAAGCAACTAATACTAGCCGAAGTGGAGTGCTGTAGTTGTCATAAGAATAAGATGGACTCACTCAATTGCTTCCTTCCCTTAGGGGTTGTGTAATTGTAGTGTCTCCGATGTATAGTCGATGGTGTGCTTATGTTATTTTCATCTCTTGCTGCCAATAATTTAGTGACCTACTGTAATGGAATTTTCAGTCCTATTATCAAATCTAATTAATCTTGATATTTTGTCAGAGGTTGGATCTTAGGGGACATAGAGTTCGCAGTCTGAATGCCAGTGGATTAAACTTATCTTCGAACTTAGAGGTAAACGTATCTTCTGGTTAGCTTAGTAGTATTTATTTTATAATAAACTAGTGAATTTACATACCTATCGATCCACCTTTTTTTTAGCATAAATTTTAAAGAGTTTAATTTTTATACATTGACGTGTAAAACAATTTTATACCGTCAATCAATACAAATTCAAGATGTACATGACTTTTGATTTTTGAAGTAGTGGGATAGAATCAACTTTGTTTTGTGGATGTGATTACATTGGATGATTGTGTAAAATAGTTTTACATTGTTAGTGCATCAAAATTAAACTCAATTTTAGAATGGATATTTTTTCTTTTTGAAAAATTAAACTAAAATTATGGGAAAGACAAAAATTTGTTAGTGACTTGTAGCAATTATTGGTAGTTTTAAAGTGGAGTGGGGTTTATTGGGTAGAAGCTTATTTTTTAATTTTCTTTTTACTATTTTACAATTTTATCCAATTTTTTCATTTTGTATTCAGTTGATTATGTATGGATGTTAGCATAAATATGTATATGGAACTGAAAAAGAATTTCAATATAATTTATAGAGATTAAAATTAGGTACTTAGGGGGGTCCTCTATACACAGTATAAAAACTTAAATTTCTTACTCGCAGTGTGTATTGAAATGTAACTTATGGCAGACATTACTGTGTTTATTATATTAAGTCCTAATGCAGATGGGTGTTCCAATAAGGGTTTGGATAAGCTTTGATGAAAGTGATTATAAGGTGGTATGGATAATTTGTTTTAGAGATTTTTATGAAAGGCAGAAGTTGTTTGCATATTAATACAAAACTAAAAAGCACTTTTTAGATTTTACAATTCTTCTATTCCATATCTCCTTAACTGATTATTTTACAAAGTAAGTAGTAACTCTTTTATGCTTCTCAAAAGGAGCTGAAAACTGCATTTTTTTTTTTCTCTAGAGTTTACTTTTGTTCTCAAAATCTTTCCAAACAAGTGTCTATTTCTGAGATTAGTCTTTCATATTTTTTGTTATGGGTTAAAAAAGGACAATCACACTCAAGTTATATCATACAAGCACTATTTCCTTTGCCAAAGACTAAACAAATCCATCCGTAGTTGCTTTCTGGCTGTGCTCATCTTTGACAGTTGACAAGATACAAATTAGCTACTATTTTATTTTCTCTTTATTTTTTGTAGTAGCGTAATTTTTAGGAAAGAGAATTGTTTGCCTTAATTGAGCTCACTTTGTAGTCTGTAACTCTGTATTGAAAAAACACAGTAGGACAAAGTGTTGAGTTGCTAGAAAGAGAATTTATGAGTAAAGTGCACCGCTTTCTCGGTGGTCCATTTTCTATTAATTACTGAACAGCTAGATTAGCCTAAAAGCACTTTGATGATTGGTCTTGGACATATTGGTCAGGTGGCCCTGTTTGAAAAACTGTGATAAGTGAGCTGATGTTGGTTTAGTTGCTATTGGTTCGGTCAATGGCTTTGGGTTTTGTTCTTTAAGATAATAAAATAAAGATTTCAATTTTCTCTTAGTAATTTCCAAGGACTTAATAGTGTAAATGAGGGAAATTAAAGTTGTATTTGATTTACACTTGTTAATTTGTGTTTTTGAGGGTTTTATAGCATGGGACTTATGATTCTTATTGGCAGTTTGTTTATCTTCGGGACAATCTCTTATCTACACTGGAAGGAGTTGAAATATTGACCAGAGTGAAGGTTTTGTATATTTTTGAGTAATTTTCATTTAGGAATTATGTTGGAATAATATATGATAGCTTCCTTCCAACTGATTGAAAGAAACTATTTACCCTGCCAGGTTCTTGATTTGAGTTTTAATGATTTTAAAGGGCCTGGATTTGAGCCTCTTGAGAATTGCAAAGTACTGCAGGTATGTTATTCTCTGTGTGTGTGTGTGTGTGTCTTTGTCATATTGCTTCTGTGGAAAATGTTAAAGAATATGAATAATTATTTGATAATAACTATTTGGAATCCTTAATCCTTATGCAGCAGCTTTATCTTGCTGGAAATCAAATCACTTCATTGGCAAGTCTCCCTCAACTTCCTAATTTAGAGGCAAGCTTTAAAAACTTAGTCAGCTTTTCATTTTCAATTCAGATCTTGTTGTGCTTTTCAACTTCATTTCAGTGTTGATAAAAATATTTTGTTTTTCTTGTGTGTCCTTTTTGCAGTTCCTCTCAGTAGCTCAAAATAAATTGAAATCTCTCGCCATGGCAAGTCAACCTCGACTGCAGGTTGCTTTGCTGTATTCAGTTTTGACCATATATTGCATATTTCTTTTTTCATTTTTAAATTGTATTCTTTATTAATAAAATAATTGGTGCAGGTCTTAGCTGCCAGCAAAAACAGAATTTCGACTCTCAAGGGTTTCCCATATTTACCATTTCTTGAGGTTAGTGTCGCATCAGATTCAGTTGGCCTAAGCAAGTAATAATACATCATCACACTTCTATGTTAGTAGACTTTGTCACGTATATGATGCATGGTTTAATCTTATTCTCTGGCAAAATGTTCATAGCCATTGCGTGAATTGCTATTTCTTCAAGCCATATAGAATAATCTATCAGACAGCAGAATCTTTTTCTTTTTAATATATTTTAGTTTGTGTTTTTCTGTTATGATGAATTGCTGGTTATTATCATTATCTTTTTTTTTTTGAGAAAATCAGCAAAGAAATTGTATGGGTTGTGATGTGATTTGTGGTTGGTTTCTATTTTCACCATTTTCATAGAGAATTTCTTCGGGTCAGTTGGTAAAGGAGTTTTGTTGGTGATCCCCTGTCTCTATGTACGAACTTTTGCAATTGCTTAGATTGTTCTTGTTAATATTCTCAGAAATTTGGTATCTAAAAATGTTGCCTTGATAGCTAAATAGCTGTGATGTTTTCCTTGTGAGTCGCTTTCCTTTTGGCATCGGGTTATTCGAAGCAAGTATGGCCTTGATAGGAACGGGTGGGATGCAAATACAGCTTAACAAGCCACTCATTTTTGTCCCTGGAAATTCATTTCCCAAGGTTATTCTAGGTTTAAACCCTTACTCTTGTTGAAGGTTGGCCATGGTTCCCATGTCAACTTTTGGGAGGATCATTGGATAGGTGACTCTTCCTTTGTATAGCTTTTCCACTGCTTTATCGTATATGTTCTTAATCCAATGTTTTTATTTTGTTCAGGATTCCACTTACTATTGGGATTTCTATTTTTTCAGAAATTTAAATGATAGAGTCTTCAGATTTGGTATTCCTTTTGGGTCTCCTTGATTTGGTCATGTTTTCCTCTTATCCAAATAAAAGGTCTTGGTCTCTTGAGTCTTGTGGGGGGTTTTTTCATGTAAATGTTATTTTCAGTTTCTAACCCATTCTCTAAACAATTATTTTGCCTTGATATATCCATTTGGAAGTCCAAAGCTCCCTTGAAGGTAAAATCCTTTATGTGGACAATTGGGCTTAACAAAATTACTACCAACAATATGTTGCAGATTTGAAGGTCACAAAAGGCTATTTCCCTTGATTTGTGTTTTATGTGTAGTGCTAGCTCCTATTTGTGCATTGTTCAATGGCTAACTCTTTATGGAGTTTTTTGTTTGTTTTTTTGGGTGAATGTTGGGTGTGTTCTAAAACCATGGATCAATTCCTTAAGACCAATTTTGTTGGTTTTAGGAGGAGAAAGGAGGCCAAATTCTTATGGCATTGTGCTATCTTTGCAGCTATTTGGTTAAAGTGTAACTCGCATTTTCATAGCAAACTTTCACATAAGCATGTTTTGTGGGATAAGATTAGATGCCTAGCGTTTAATTGGTGTAAGGCACATGACCTTTTTAGAGGGGGTTTCCATCTTTGATATAATAAGAGATTGGAAAACTTTGATCTTTTAATTTTTTTTTTTTTGCTTTGAGGATCTCGTCTTGTTCACTCTGTATTATTCATCTCTTCTTGTTAATGAATTTTTGCTTATCTGAAAAACAAAATCTCTTGCACCCCTCATGCGAAAGCCATTTTGGGTTTCAAGCATTGAAAAGCACATTGCCACTCTAATTTGTGGTCAAACTCAGTTATGAAGATAGGAATTTTAATGATTGAACTTGAAGACCTAGATTTATGGTGTATATTTACCTTTATACTGTTTGAATTATTGTGGGCATGGTGTTAGCCATTGATGGTACCCTATTCTGTTTTCTGTGTAGAATTATGGATGTACATTTTATGCAAGGCCATGTGGTAAATGATGTGCATTCACACCAATTGTTTCTATTTTTAAATTCTGTCTTTTTCTGCAAAACTGCTGAGCATTTTGTTGAAGAGGTCATTTTAAAATTAAACAGAAGAAACAATGGGATGGAGAATAGTGTAGTTTAGCTTGTGATAGAGACCAAGTAGCTGAGGGAATTAGAGTGTATAAAAGAAAAAGAATACAAGGGTATTATGGATAATACGGGTCAGGGTCTGGGTGAATCACGTGGGGCCCTGTTGGTCCTAACTAACTTGCATATTGGCACCTGTTGTGTGTGTGTGTGCTGATAGGGAATGTGCAGTATGTGCGTGCGAGGAATTTTGTTAGAGAGATGGGTATAATTGTTGGGTAGGAGTAGAATGAGGGAGGCATTTTCCATTTTGGACAAAGGTTAGGCTTAGGAGAGTAAGGACTGCTATAGTGTCCTAATTTTCTCTCTTGTATTCTATTATCTTTACTAAGCCAATTCTCTATAGTGCAATATAACACTGTTCTTCTTCCATTTCTGCTATTCTATTTCTGGTTTCTATTAGCTTGTTTTTCTATTAATCACTTCAGTTGAACCAAAGCGATGCCTTTTTTATTGCAATGAATGGTATATTATCAGGTTAATATTTATGCAGGTGAAATTCATATATTTAGTTTTATGTGGTTTTGCAATTAAACATTGCTCATTTCATCTTTGCGTACATATGAGAATCACATTATACTTTTGTTTGCTGTCAACCTCTTGCTATTGAAATTGGTAGTATAAATTTGCTTAAATCACTTTGTCGGTTCTTATAAATTTAGCCAGTTTTTAAATCATTTCCTCCCTACACTCAAATATGTCTAACTGGGTTTTCACCATAGCCAATTGTTAGGCTTCCATTAATTTAGTCATCTGATGCAATTGATATTTTTCCCCTTAAGGCCAAAACTGAATCATGTGACAGTTGTTCATGATGGGTACCTGTAGAAATAACGTATTTTCTATATCTGAATGAATCTACAAAGGCCAAATAAATAGGCCTTAGGAACAGCTGTACAAATGATCCTATCCCTAAAATAAAGGAGATAATCTCCTATTAAATATAAAATAAATCACAGATATCAACTACCTAAAAAACAAACAAATAAACTTATCCTAATCTGTACAAATCAGAAGAGAATATTTTCCTCCTAAAATAGAGGCTCAGTTACCAACACTCCCCCTCTTGCTCCTGTTGGGTCTTTTTCTTCCTTGAATACACAAGACGAGGTTTTCCTGTTTGTTCAGTAGGTTGTGCAGCTGCTGATTCAGTATGTGCAGTGGGTGCAGCTGCTGGTTCTGTTTGTCCGGCTGCTGGTTCTGCCGGTTGTGGTTTTGCAGCTGCTGGTTCTGTTTGTCCGGTTGGTTGCATAACTCCTTCAGGTTCTGTAGTTGCTATATCAGGTGCTGCTGCTGCAATTTCTGAGGCAAATTCAGCTCCAAGGGTGCTGTAATCATTCCCTTTCCAAATTTGAGACTGAAATTCCTTGTGTCTTTTCCCCTGAATTTCATCTGGGAGTAAAACAGCTTATCCTCATAGAAATTAACATCTATGGAATGGTAGAATTTTCTGCTAGATGGAGAGTAGCATTTGTAACCCGTGGTTTGGGGAGTAACCCAAGAAGATAAAAGGTATGGATGTAGGGTCAAGTTTATTTTGGTTGGGTTGGTGGTTATGGACATAGGCTAAGCACCCAAAAGTTTTGAGTGGGATATGTGTGAAGAGCCAAGTGTTTGGGTAGATGGTTTATAGGGTAGAGAGTGGTTTGTTATAGTTTAGGACTTTATAGTTGTGAGGACAGCCTCTCCCCAAAATTGAGATGCAACATTACTAGCAAGCAACAGGGATTGAGCAACTTCGAGCAAGTGACGGTTCTTTCGTTCTACAACCCAATTTTGTTGGGTGTTGACACGAGCTTTGATGAATGATGCCATGCCTCTGAAGATAGGAACCCAAGGTGGAATTGTAGTATTCACACCTATTGTCACTTCTAAGTATCTGTATGTGAGCTTGGAATTGTGTCTTTATCATGTTGTGGAAGTATTCAAACAATTGTTCACTTCTGATTTTTCCTTCATGAGATACAACCAGGTTGTTCTTGTGTGATCATCAATGAATGTGACAAACCACCTTGCTCCTGAAATATTGTTGGTTCTAGAAGGTCCCCACAGATCACTGTGGATTAGAGCGAATGGTTGTGATGGTGTATAAGGTTGAGTGGGATTAACTATTTCACATATGCTTAGCAATTTGACACTTCACAATGGAAAGATTTTGTATTTTTATTGAACAAAGAAGGAAACAATTTTTCCAAATACATAAAGCTTGGGTGACCTAGGCGATGATGCCACATCATTACAGTCTCATTTCTTGATGAATTTTCTGTGCAAGTAGTTGCAGAGGATTTCTAGTTTATTCTTGGAGTCAATA
The DNA here is from genome assembly GCA_030441495.1 of Dalbergia oliveri. Taxonomy (NCBI): domain Eukaryota; kingdom Viridiplantae; phylum Streptophyta; class Magnoliopsida; order Fabales; family Fabaceae; genus Dalbergia; species Dalbergia oliveri. The sequence continues at coordinate 10,653,366 of JAMLFY010000009.1, forward strand.
ACCCGAAGGATATAGAGCCCCCCCACATTCTTCAGCATTGCCATTCATCTTCCCTGAGTGCAAAGCCTAAAATTCACACAAGTAAGGTAGAAATTTAGCAAAACAGTTTAGGTCTGTGGTCAATTTGCTTATAGACAGCATATTACAATCAAGCTTAGGGACATAGAGGATGTCCTTCAAGGTGATATCCTTGGTCACAATGACTGTTCCTTTGCCAGCCACCTTTGAACGAGAGCCATCTACAATTCAGACCCTGAAATTTCCATGACGAGGGTAATACCAGCTTAAAGTTTTAATGTCCTCAGTCATGTGGTCCGAAGCTCCAGAGTCCACAATCCAAAAATCTGATGTCCTTCCCTTGCAAGTTGACAAGGCAACTAAATATTTACCTTTTTGTGTCAATGAGGCAGATCCGCTAGTGCTCTCTGTTTTGAGAGTTTGTTGTAGAAGTTTCTGAAGTAAGTCCATCTGTTCTTTGCTGAATGGGCTGACTTAGGGTGCAGCATTTCCTGAGGTGTCCTTTGGTGCATAGGAGGCTGTGTTGCCTCTGGTTTCTCTCCATCCGGGCCTGCCATCAGTTGGTTTCCTTTGTAGGAACCAACAATTTTCCTTGGTATGGCCTGCCTTCCTGCAGTGTTCACACCAAGGTCTGGTCTTTTGCTGCTGGTGGCTTGGTCATGGACCCTTAGTAGCAAGTGCAGAGCCTTCAGAACTTGGTACAGCATGAGCGGGGCTTCCCAACATGATCTTCCTATGGCTTTCCCAACATAAAGAGGAATTTGTAAATACGTTCCTTTTTGACAAGGGATTTGTATTGGGTGCTGTCGATGTGCAGCTCCATTGAATTTCTTCATAGCCATCCAACTGCTGCCAATAACGAGTGAGAACATTAAAATATTCGGTAACTGTAGAATTACCTTGCCTTAAGTCATGAATGAGGCTCTTGATTTCGAAGTTGGGTGAGGAATTGTCTACATTTGAGTATGTCTCTCGTCTTGCATCCCAGATCTCTTGTGCAGTGGTAAGTACATAAAGTCTTCTCCAATCTCGTTGGTCATAGTGTTCAGCAACCATGACATTACCTGGCTGTTTTCCAGCTTCCAGGTTTTGAGTTTGGCTGCATCCTTCTCTGATTTCTTCACTTCACCAGTGATGTATTCTTCCTTTCCCTTGCCTTGGAGGAACAGGCGGACTGACCTAGCCCATTGTGTATAATTTTGGCCATTTAGTTTGTGGCCTGTGATAGGAAGGTTGTTTGCCTCGATGGGACTGGTTAGGTCAGGCCAGCCTCCAACTTGGTACCTTCATCTTGGGTTTCACTCTTGTTAGCCATGGACAAATAGGTGTTTGTATTAATGGTTCAGATTGAGCTCTGATACCATGTAGACAAAACATATTTTCTATATCTGAATGAATCTACAAAGGTCAAATAAATAGGCCTTAGGAACAGCTGTACAAATGATCCTATCCCTAAAATAATGCAGATAATCTCCTATTAAATATAAAATAAATCACAGATATCAACTACCTAAAAAAGGAAGCAAATAAACTTCCCCTAATCTGTACAAATCAGAACAGAATATTTTCCTCCTGAAATAGAAGCTCAGTTACCATCAGTATGGAATTAGAAATGTTTGGTAATGATGTGACCTAGTTGGAAACTATTCAATCATAGGCATCAATGTATGAATTGGGTAAAATCAATGTTTTAAAAATTGAACTGAAGCTTGGACGTGCATAGTTTCCTATTTATAGTACAATTGGCAAATTTGTGGTTGAACTCGATTAACCTGTGGTTAAAGCAGAAAATATATGGTTCATGGTGGTCCATCCGGTTCAATCAGGTACCTCAATCTAGTTTCTAAAACATTAGCAGAGCGCTTGTTTCGGGGTATATTTAATTATTCTCAGGAATAAGTAGTTGGGAATGATATGTTCCTACGTTTGTTACAAGATTTAAATCTGGGTATTAATTATTCCATGGAAAAAGTTTTTTCTATAATTTAGTGAAATCTCATTCCCATGTTGAATGGTAAGTAAAAAATTTTTCCACGACTTGGGAATCACAATTATTGACCACAATTATTAAATCATCCCTTAATTATTTAACTTTTTTCTCACAATTATTTGATTGAAGGGTATTTTGGAAATTATGACATATATTCTCAGGAATATAGATTATAAAACAAGTTTTAAATTATTTTGGGAATCTTAATATATAATCCCAGGAATGTTTAATGCTAAACAAACAATTTTTAAAGATACCCGGGAATAATATTCCTAGGAATATTATTCCAAGGAATGCGATTCCTTGGAGCATAATTTCAAACCTTGAAACAAACGCCCCCTAGGTAAAATTATCAGGAATAACATTATAATCAAACCTAAGAAATTTCAAGCAACTTTCAGTGACTCCAATTAGTAATGGTTTATAAATGCCTGTATAGTTAAATCTAGACTGATTGGTTACTTTCAATGATTTTTTTGACTGTAGCATTTGCGAGTGGAGGAGAACCCTATACTTAAGATGCCTCATGTGGAAGCAGCTTCAATATTGCTTGTTGGGCCTACTTTGAAAAAATATAATGATAGAGGTATGAGTTGTACATTTATTGTTTGGTCTTTATCATCTTAAATTAACTGATAGATGAATACATCTTAATTGTAATAACAGGTTAAGTAGTATCCACTTTATTTGTTTTCTTAATGATCTGTAACAAGTCTGTGAATTCTTATGTTGTGTATTCAGATATTTTATTGAATATAAAAGTTTTGCAGATCTTTCTCGTGAGGAAAGGGCGTTAGCAAAACGTTATCCTGCACATACAGCATTGTGCATCAGAGATGGCTGGGAGTTTAGTCGCCCTGAGCATGCAGCAGAGTCAACTTTCCGTTTTCTAGTTGAGAAATGGAATGATCATATTCCTCCTGGGTTTTTCATCAAAGAAGCCTCCATAGATAAACCTCTAGAGGAAGATGTGTGTTGCTGTCATTTCAAAATTATTTGTGATGGTGGAGTGAATACAGACCCTGCATTAGTCTTAAAATATCAATGGTTCTGTGGTGACATAACACTTTCAAGTTTCGTTCCTATTCCAGATGCTACTGGTGAGGTAATGAGTTGACATAGTTATCACTGCTTCAAGTTGTATTTTTTAGTATATTTGTTGTATTCTTTTTTCTCATGACATTGTTTAATTACCAGATGTACTGGCCAAAGCATGATGACATTGGAAAAATTTTGAAAGTTGAATGTACTCCCATTTTAGGAGAAACAGAGTATCGTTCTATATTTGCCATCTCTTCTACGGTTTCACCAGGTAGTTTTCTTTTGTATCTTGGTAGATGAACACCTAAATTTTTGAGATCTTAGGGTCTGTTTGGTTTTATTTTTAGGATTTTGTGAACGAAATATTGAAAATTGGAATTTGTAGTTTTCAAAATTTTTTGTATTTCCTTTATAAAATCTAGAAAACTGAAAATGAAAATTGAAAATTCAAACCAAATAGACTCTTAGCTTGATAGGAGTAAAGTGACCCATTTAGTTTGGCTTCGGAAACCGTGGAAGTACATGTGGTATCTACTATAAGTGATAAATTGTGGATTTTGTGTTTTTGTTCTGTATTCTTTGTACTTTATACTTCCATTATTATTATTATTATTATTATTATTATTATTATTATTATTATCTGCTTGTATAGTTGTTTTTTGTATTTTCCAAATTTTACTTGAAAAGAAATGTGAGACAATGGGAAAACTGAATTTAATTTCTGATTGTGCTGCTGTACAAAATGTTTACTCCCCTTGTCCTTGAATAATTATCTTTGTCCATTTTAAAATTTTCTTTGTCAAGAAATAATTGTATATTTAAAAAATTTAAGTAGTATTAGTTATTTCTTTCCAATAATACTCTTATCAAATTCTATTGACTTATTAGTGAAGAGGAAGAGAGAAATCAGTGGAACAAGGACAATTTAGTAAATTGTTCTTAACTTTTTCTAATATTGATATTTTTCCAATAAATTTTTTAATTACAGTGAGCATTTAAAACTGGACAACTATTCAAGAATGGAGGGAGTACAATATATAGGCATATAGACAATTATTACCAATAAAGAGTAATTGTTGCCTCATGATTTCTATTCTAAATTATGGTGCAAATATCAGTTCCATATCTATAGGCATAAATAAAATATCTGTACAATATATACAAAATGATATATGGTATCTCCACAGCCTTGAAACACCTTTGCTGAATTCAAAATTTTAATGAGGGAGCTACTGAAGCTTTATTGGCATTTCGTAGGCATCAGGTTGTGTGTGCATAATGTCAGATAAATTTTCTTGCATCCTTTTGTCAAAATGCAGTACTATATTAACTTCCTTTAAGGTGTGTTCATGTTTTTTTCCTACACTGGGAGGATCAAAATTCAAGTGATAATCTTAATTTAGGAGAATGTTTGACTGTGAATCATCTTAATTTATTTTAACATGTTTGACGTAGAAGGAAACTAGATGTTCTGCATTGCTGCTGTAATGTAGTTTTTCGCTCGTCAAGTATTTTAATTGCCTTCATTTAGATAGTAGGTAGTAGGTACAACATGGTTCTCTGGGCATATGGATCTCTTTATCATGTCATTGGATTAGAATTAAATCCTAAGAAAAAATGTGTACAGTCTGTGTATTTTTTGATGTTGTATTGTCTACACTTTTCAATGTTCATCTTCAAATCCATCATTGTTGAGTCATAGTTGTCAAACCCGTATAGTAGCAGAGAGGCCAACTCCAAAACCAGTATAGCAGATAGTGGGACAACTACTACATAAAAGATAGCAACCACATAATCTTTGATACACACAGTAGGTGTTTAGAACTCAAAAAACTTTTCAAGAGATATATCCATCACTAATACTTTGAAGTTACAGCATAAAAGGAAGAATCGTCATTAATAAGACATAACTAATAACAAGTCAATAATAATTATGATGTAATGAAAACTGCAGACTGGAGAAGCTGCAAAGCACACATGGGCTTGGGCAGAATAATTTGAATTGGCCTGTAACAAAGCAATGAATTGTGTTCTATTGACCTTTTTGAGAACAGAGATCTGTTAAAAAGGTTAAATAGGTCTTTGAGAGGAAAGAATGCTGGGATATCTTCTTAGCTGTCTTGCGAAATTGGTGCATTTTGTTTGTGTGAGGAGGACCATAGGTTGCTATGTTTTAGGAGAACAAAGGAGCTTCTGTAAATCCAAAATATTTGTTGGTAGGTTGAACAAGGTGAGTTGCAGTGGAGGCAAAAATAGAAACTTCCCTGGTTTAAGTGAGGGCCCCTAGTCTAATTGAGGATGTACGTGGAGTTTCACGTAAAGAATGAAAAGACGGGTTTAAAGTTTTTGACAAGCATCGCAACTGTGATCCTGCGATTTGGCTGTGACTCTGCCACCACGGGGACAATAAAAAAATGATAGTCTTGGAGCAGCTGACCTCCACGATGCAACATTCCGTTGTGACAGCTCCACTGTTTGGTGTGATTGACAACTATGTGTTGAGTAGCTGTTTAATTTTTCACTGGCCAAAGAAAAAATGAACTATCTGATTTCTTTGTTGTATATTGATGTCCTGTACTTATAGTAGTTTCTTAGCATACACTAAGTATGATTATGTGCTTCGCCTTTTGACAAGGGAGTGGAATTCCGAAGGTTGTTAACCTTGAAGTGCACGGAGAACTGGTAGAAGGAAGCAACATCAAGGGTTGTGCGAAGGTTGCATGGTGTGGTGGGACTCCAGGAAAAGGAGTTGCTAGGTGACATGACATTCCTTATATTTGTATTTTCATTTCTGTATATACGTGCCTGATTGCATGGATGTGTAAATGAGTGAAATATGTTCTGTTCGAAAATTGGTGTAATGTGACTGTGCCGTTTGTTTTGTTCCCTTTCCTTACTTTAGTTGGCTAAGGAGAAAATGGAACAGCAGTCCTGTAGTCATTGTTGGGGCAGAAGATGAGGAGTATCAGCTAACCTTAGATGATGTTGATTCAAGTTTGGTTTTCATGTACACACCTGTGACAGAAGAAGGTGTGAAGGGAGAACCTCAATATAAATATACAGAGTTTGTTAAAGCTGGTATGTATTGAAATTTATACAAATTTATCCTTACTTCTAGCTCCTTTTGACAATTGCTGGATAACATTTGTTAGAATGCTTGTCAGATTCATCAGCATATTTAGCACATACTAGAATTTTTGCTCATTGATGTAATCATGATGGGTTACCTTAGATTTCATTTGGTGTTCTGCAAATGGTCTTTGTAGGGGTGTTTCTTTGGTAAATATGCAGAGCGATATGCATGCCTTGTTAAATGAAACAATCTCATTGGACCTACATGTTTTCTTTTTCTTTCTTCTAGTGAGGATAACTTATCCTCTTTCTATGTACTCTTATCTTTCTGACTAATGCGTCTCTTTTTCCTTTATAAAGGTGTAATTATGATGATCGCTGATTGTTGGCAAGTGATTAGTTTTTAATTAGCTTATTTATCTCATTGACTGATTTGATTATAATCGATAGGAGATAATTGTTTTGTGCTGAGACACATGCAATTCTCTCATATACTCTTTGGTTCAATATGTTATCGTAGTAGTTCAGTTCCTCATGATCTGATTCTGCCACTGTTTCTGCTGCTTAGTTTCAAATATTGGGAACACCTTTTGAGTTCTTAAATGATCTGTCTCATGAGTCTCTCCTTGCTGTTGGTTGATTGCTGAGTTCATTTCCTTGAGTCTTTGTTTTCCATCCTTGTCATGGCTGCCGTGCATGCACCTTTCCTGACAGCTTTAGCGGCAGTTTTAGCCTTTTTTGGCATGTTTCTCCTTTGCATGCTGCTGCCATTTCTGGCATGGTTGGCTGTAGTAGATTAGCACTCATAGTGGGTCATTGGACTGGTGGATTCTTGTAGGGGATTGCTGAGGAGAGCTGTGGTATGCAGTGCTGCAATAGTGGGCTATAATAGGATGAGATAAAAGCCATTGTGCCCCATATTCTCTAGGTTGGCACAAACCCTCTTTTAACCTTACTAATATCCATCTTTGTACGTAATTTTATCTTTCATGAGTTATCATGGTATCCTTCGTTAGACTCTTGAGCACACTCTACTATTAGTCTCTTATGCTTGGCTAGTGCTACAAACATTCAGAATGGATCTTTTTGGGCTATTCTTGTCATTAGAAAGGATTCTACAATTTTCTTGATTGACATTGTAGAATTTGTTGAAAAATATAAGAGAAGAGGGTGTGAAGCAGTATGTGTGGAAGAGATGTGTAAGCTCAAAATGCTTTGGTGATGGAGTTCTTGGTATAATTAACTAGCACTATATATGGTCATTATAGAGTAAATATATGCATACTTTCAATTTTCAAACATAAATAATTAATGGTAGCTATTTCCTATGACTATTTCCTTTACCATATGAAGTACACGCTGAAAACACCAAAGTGTCCATTATTCTTAGAATAATATTATTTGTACTTACAAGGCATGGGACACTGTGCCGACTACACATCTTATCCACTATTAGATGAGATGTGAACTCTACTTAAATGAGGTCGACACCTCATCCAATGGTGGATGAGATGTGAGTTGGTACAATGTTCCATGTACTATGGGTACAAATAACATAACTCTTATTCTTAACATTCCTCTTCAAGCAAAATCTTACAAAACTTCATGCTTTTCCAGAAAACCCTGTAAAAATAAGAAAAATACAAATTGAAGTCCATAAAACATCAACAAGACAACTTAGGTATGGTGGATTTGTCTTTCATCTGGAAAAGAACACAATAAAACAATTGGAATGGCCATCAGCTTGAAGAACTTGTTGGAATGTTGTGTGATTGTGAGAAAATGGGTAATGTGAAGGAATGTGATTGAGAGCTTTGATCCCAACTTGAATGGGAATGTGAGGAAATGGGTAAACTGGATATTATTTTCCGATGATTAACATTGTACAAATGGCTAATAATATCCTTATATTAATTTCCTAAATTATGGCACTAATTATATACAAATTTAAATAAACATATCTATACAATATCTCAACATTATTCTTTAGGTGGTTTTTTATTGTCCAACATTCAATCCCATACAAATGACATACAAACAACAACAACAACAACTAAGTCTTGTCCCACTAGTGGGGTAGGCTACATGGACCAAGTGATGTTGTAGAGTTTTATCATGTATCATATTTTAGTTTAAACCATTGACATTTAAATCCATTTTGATTATTTCTCCGACAGTTTTCCCTTCTTCTCTACCTCTTTTTATGGTACTATTCTCCTTTTGGTGTACTGTCCTTACTCAGGCCTTAAGGTCTCGTCCAAGCATGTTGAAATCACCTGAGGCAAGGTTCTACTATCTTTTCTATGATAGGCGCCACCCAATTTTCTCCCTACTGCATTCCTTTCTTATTCTATCTTGTTTTTATGTGGCCACTCATCTCCTGCAACATCCTCATCTTTGCCTTATGTAGCTTATTTTCATGTTGATCTTTTACCAGGTTCAACATTTAGTCCTTTACAATAAAGCCGATCTTTTCCTAGATAGAATTTTATCCTTAAGTGGTACTCTATTTTGTCACAAATAAGACTTGAGGCCCATCTCCACTTTGACCATCCTACTTGAATCCTATGGTTAACACGCCATCTATCGCTTCACTTTGAATAATATAATCCAAATATTTAAATTTTGTGACTTGTGGTATGATATCATCCAGAAGTTTCTCTTCGAAGGTAAAATGTGTGTCCCTTGGAAAATTTGCATTTCATATACTCTTTTACTTTTGCTTCTGTGAAACCCACATAGCTCCAAAACTTTTCTCCACAACACTAACTTTCTATTTATTTCTTCTCTCGATTTTGCTATCATGACTATATCGATTGCAAACGCATACACCAAGGCAATGGGTGTTGAATATTTTCCGTATGCAGATCCAAGACCATTGTGAAAAGATATGGACTCAAGGTTGACCCTTCATGTAGTTCAATATGTGTAGAAAAATCCTTTGTTACTCCATTTTGAGCATTCACGCTAGTTGTGGCCCCATCATAGATATCTTGGATTGTTTGGATATAGGCTATCCAAACTCCCTTCTCTCCAAGGCTTTCCATGGAACTTCTTGTGGCACCCTATCATGTACCTTTTCCAAATCAATGAAGACCATATGTAAATCCTTCTATTCTTTGATATCTCTATCAATCTTTGCAACAAATAAATCAATTCCATGGTAGATCTTCTAGGTATAAAGCCAACTGGTTCTTTGTGATGCGGGTCTTTGGTCTTAGTCTCAAGTCTAGACTCCATTATTCTCTCCAATTGTCACCTCTAAGTTAGAATTAGCTGCTTTTTGCTAAACGCGCTTTCTATATTTTCTGTTTTAAGTGGATTAACTAAAAACCGTGTGGCTTGAACACTTCTATCCTCAGGTCTAACTTCCGTTTATATCTTGTCTAGCTCTGCAATTAAGACTTCATCATTAGTAAGAAGCATGCATGGTGGCAAATTTGCATAGGAAACTTTCTTCAATTGATTTTTTAATTGCCTTGTTTTGGTGTGTGTGTGTATATATATATATATATATATATATATATATATATATATATATATATATATATATTGTTTATTTTTTGTTCGTTGCCCAGTCATAGGAATTTGTAGATGGATAGAGGATGATATATTGGATGGAAATGGCTTAAGATGAATGAAATGTATTAATTTGAAAATTCATATTAATATGGGATTAATCCAATAGCAAGTGGAAAAATGTCGTTGATTCAAATGTTTTGAAGTGTTAACTAGGAGTAACTCATTTTGTTGAACGTCTCATGGTATTGTCTAATTATTGTTTGTTTGTTATTTTTTTCCCTTTCATACCACAGCTCCTCCTTCAGTCAGTAATGTTAGAATAGTTGGAGATGTTGTTGAAGGAACTACCATCAAAGGAGTTGGTGATTATTTCGGTGGAAGGGAGGGTCCCAGCAAATTTGAATGGTTATGGGAGAACAAGGATGCTGGGTTAGTATTCATTTTATCATGCCTCACAGAAGGCCATGAGAATGTTGTGTTGTGATTTGTGCTTTTGCAAATTGGAGAGTGAATTTTTGCATTCATTAGAGTGCTTTGGGGCAGTTTGTAGTGTGTTGATCAAAGCTTTCTCTATATTGTTTTAGCCCCCTGTTTTGTTTTACTAATTTTTCCCCTTGAATTGTTGCGTTAAATATATGCAGAGACTTTCTGCTGGTGTCAGCTGGTACTTCTGAGTATACCTTGACCGAAGAGGATGTTGGTCGATGTTTGGCTTTTGTATACATACCTATTAATTTTGAAGGTTGGTATTTGGAGTTTTGGACTGGAGATGATCGGTTTGATTCTTTCCATTAAGTTGTCAAATCTGTATGTAACATCTCCATTGTGTGTCTTTCAGGTGAGGAAGGAAAATCAGTCTCAGTAATGTCTCCTCCTGTCAAACAAGGTATCTTGATTACTTTCTACATTGTCTCCTGTAATTTTTTTCCTTCTGTTTTGTGCTTGATTGTCACTGTGTATAGTCTTTTAGTAGTAGCAGGTTCCATTTTGCTGTTTGTGGCACCATCGGGTGATATATATTTTGTCTGAATAACTGTATGGCATCAAGTTCTTTGTTTTGATATTTCAGTTTCTCATTGTTCGAGATATATAACAATTTTAGTACTCCACATAACAACAGTTTAAGGAAAACTGGTCCGTTTACAGCTATATCTATCAAATCATCTATGCACAAGTGATTAGGAGTTCAGCCTATGGGCCCTGGTTTATACTAAATTTTAGCCCAAGGGAAAGAGGGATTTTTCATTCTTCATGGTTGAAGTCCAAAGGGCATTCAAATGTGGAGTGTGATGGAGAAATAAAACCATCTTGAATCTTCACCTAATACTTTAAGCTTTTGGGTATGTTGGTTTTTGACCGTTGTTTCGATTAAATATGTTAGTGTTTTTCTGTTAGAGACTCAAGGTATGGGAGAGTCTGTGAGAGGAGAGTTAGGCAGAATAACTAATAACTGTCAGGTTGTTGCACAATTGACAGCTGTACACAGTAGTTTAGGCAGGAAAAACAGTTACAATAGAGCACTAGGAGAATAAAAGAGAGGGAAGGAAGGGTGAGAAGTGTGTGAAAAATTCATTTTGTACATTGAGAGTTAGAGGATTCTTATTTCCTCTGTTTTTGTATAACAATTTCTAGGGTTCTTGGTGATTACCAAGCTTCCCCAATTGAATAATACTCATCGAGATTCATTCAGATATTCTAGTTCTATCATTTTCTATCCTTTTTACTCATTGGATTGATCACCCTTAGTTTTATTCTTCCTCTCTTTGTTAATTTGTTTTTATCTATCCCACAAAAAGTTCTTCCACCTTTCACACTAGGCATTTTGAAAATAATCTATATATATATTTGAAGCAACCATTGATTCTTTGAATTGATTTATTGTTGCATTTGCATATTTATCTTCGTGTTTTAAAATGCCAATATTTGGAATTCATTGGTCTCCGACAAATAGGACTCAAGCTAGTCGTCCCACAGTGAAGGTAAAACTCTCTTGAGCACTAGTCTTTTTTTAACATTTATAAGACTCAAACTTGAGATCTTGCTTAAGGGGAACAAAACTAGAGCTGAACTACATGAACTGACCAAACGTTTGCATATTTGTGAATCTGAGCGTTTAGTTCTTTTAAATTCTTCTAGTAATACGTTGAACTTTCTAATGGTGATGACTTTTAAAAATAAAGTAGCTGCCAGTTTGTACCGACAGCATGTTGATGATCTTGATTCTTGAATTTCTCTTATGATGCTTCTATCTGAGTTTCAGCACCCCCAAAAGTAACTGATGTCAAATTAATTGGTGACCTACGAGAGAATAGCAAGGTAACTGCAACTGGTATTGTTACTGGAGGAACTGAAGGATCTAGCAGAGTTCAGTGGTTTAAAACATGTTCTTCAACTTTGGATGAGAGCAGTCTTGAAGCCTTAAGTACTTCCAAAATTGCAAAGGTCTGTTGTTGTCTTCCTTTTTGGTGTATTTTTGTTTTGGGTTGTGAGGGTGTGATTCTTGTCTGTACAGTGTGTACAATGATTCTTGAAATACGAGGCGTGCTATTTTGCTGATACATTGAGTCATAATTTCTTGGTGGGTTTTGGCCTAGTCAGGCATTCCGCATACCCCTTGGAGCTGTTGGCAGTTACATTGTTGCAAAATTTACGCCAATGACTTCTGGTGGTGATTCTGGTGAACCAGCATTTGTAATATCCGATAGAGCTGTTGAGAGTAGGTTTTGTTGTCTTGCCTCACTCCCCTTGAATATCAACTCTGTTTTTTCTTGAAACTAAATCAATCTTATGTGTGACCCAATAACTTTCTGCTTTTTTTGCAGCTCTTCCACCAAGCTTGAATTTCTTATCTATCATTGGAGATTATAGTGAAGGTGAAATATTGACAGCTTCATATGGATATGTTGGTGGTCATGAAGGAAAAAGTATATACAATTGGTATCTTCATGAGGTATGAAGTTGCATGAAAGCTCAAACATTATATATGTAATTTATTTAACAAATGTTATGATATCCTAGTTCCTTGTAATTTATTTAACACATGTTATGATAGCCTAGTTCCTAGTAAGAACATACACTAACACATAGATGGATAGGATATTACATAGATAGAAGGGACACACAAATGTTCACAAGTTATAGGATACAACATATATATAACTAAAAACTTAATGAAAATGATATATTATTCGTAATATTATTTTATATAAATTTCACTTATGCATTATTTTTGCTTTATTCAATATAAAGAGTTATTTAAAAATTCAAATTAAACTCAGAAGTTATGTATTATTTATTTTTTATAACCCTGTTTATATTATGCTTTTCTGTGTTCGAGTAAGAAAACATTAATTTTTAAATTAACTATATACAAACATGTATCATTAGTATGTCATGCATGATTTAACATGGACGTGTCTGACAAGTAGACATGGCATCCAAATGATATGTTCATGCTTCATAGGTTCCTACCATTTCCAATTGATTACTTTGATTATTTTTGTCTATCCTTTACTGGGGAGGAGTATATAAATATTTGTGATGGACAATGATGCAAAGATACGTGTACTAGTATTTGATACAATATGAGAATACACTATTTTTGAAAAAAAATTAGGATATGGGCACATTCAGATATAGTATAATAATTGCTGAAATTGTGGTTTTTAGCAGAGATGGAAGAAAGAGAGAATAACAACTCTCAATAATTTGAAAATATTCTGATGTTATTATGAAGAACCAATCCCTACTTATAATGATATTAGAATCCTAACCTTAACTAAATAAAGAAACAAATCATGAAATATAAGGAAAAACATAAACCAATTATAAGAGATCATCCAAGATATGATATGAAATATTATATAAGATATAGTAGAAATATTACTAAATATTTTCTTTTGCCATTTTTCCTCAATCTAAAACTTACTAAGCTTGAGGCTTGTTACTGTTAAATCCTTAATAATGATAAAATTAACTGGACTGGGACAATCATAGAGGAAATAGGGCTAGACTTGGACAGCCGATAAGGAAATAGGGCAAGCATGGCTGAACATCTAGAAAAAGTCGTCTCATGCAGCCAACCTGGTGGGAAAAGACGTCTCACAGGGCTAGGCTATTGACAAAGCTGTCTCATGGGGCTGGGCTGTTGGAATAAGCCTTCTTACAGGGCCCGGCTGCTGGGAAACGGCCGTCTCACGAGCCAGGCTATTTGAGAAACCCGTGTCATGAGGCCAAGTGTTGGGTAAAGCCATCTCACATGGCCAATTTCTGGAAAGCGGTCTTGCAACAAGAAAAAGTGTCTTAAACATTTTTGAACTATCACCCCTTCATTGCTATGTTAGCATTGGACATCAGAAAGCCGTAGCCAAAAGAGAAGAATAGTGATGGGTCACATGTAACCAGGGGCAAAAGAGGAAACACAAAAAACATGTGTTGACAGAGTACATAGATGCGGAAATTGTGGCAGTATCCAAGATGAGGACAACAACATGAGTCTGGCAATGGTAGGGTTGCCAGCAACATTGCTGGACGCTCCCTTTTGCACAGCAGAAGTCGCAACGCATTAGAAACCATAACAGAAAGCAATTGTTGGGGCTTGGCCGGGCAAAGGGAGGCGAGTTGGATGTTGGGATTGTTGGCTGGAAACGTTGCCAAAAAAGGCGATGGTGGACTATGGATTCTGGCTGCTGGATGTGATGATACAATCGTGGGAAAACCCATAGCGGTGAAATAGTGGCTCTTTGAAGTAGAATGGGAGAAAATTTTAGGTTTTAAATGATCTAATTTAGGAAGCATGCTGAGGGAGTTTTGAGTTTTTGCTAGGAACTTGGCAGCAGAAAAGGGTGGTAGAGGTCACGAACGTTGGTAATGATCTAATGCTGTGTTGAAATTGTGTGGGTGCTAGATAAAATAGGAAGAAAGAGAGAATGATGACTCTCAGTTATTTGCAAGTATATTGATGTGATATTTTCTAATGTTATGTGATGTCATATGAAATATAAAGAACTGGTCCCTGTCCTTATTTTTAATAATACTAGAATCTTAATTCTAATTAATTAAAAAAACAAATCATGAAATATATGGAAATACATAAATCAATCCTAAGAGATCATCTAAGATATGATATGAAATGTTATAAGATGTAATAAAGATATTACTTAATATTTCTTTATTTCTAACTAATTATATACAATTTTAGAAAATATGATAAAAATATAGAAATCAATTGAAGGATTATTATAAAAAATTATCAAATCTATTATTTTATAGATCTTAGTGGGAGTGTATGCATAAAAATTATCAAATCTTGTTAAATATAACTTGGAATATCTAAAAGTATGTTATGCTATAGGTATCCCATTCATAGTTGTCAATGCTAGATGGGCTTGGCGGTGAGCCAAAAATCTGCCATGGAAATATGGCGGATGGCGTTGTAGATATGGCGACGCGTGGCGGACTGAAAAATATTTTTATATATATAAAAAAAAGGCAAAAAAAATATTCCAAATATGACAAATAATAAAACTAACGACATATATGAAGAACAAATATATTCCTTGAAATAAATTCATCAAATGCATCACAATATCAAGAAAAAGAAGTAAAACAATCATGACCAAATGCAAATCAAATCCTCAAACACACAATGTCATATCATAATAAGTCATAATAGTAGGGCAATAGAAGCTAGAAACAAAAAGTAGAATCCAAATCTCAAGTTCAGAACAAAATACAAGCCAACTCAACTCAACACTCTTAACACAAATTAAGACAAAGGCTAACTAAAATAAACTATTTTAGTTTCTAGTCCATATTCTCATCCTCAAGGTAATCATTGTCAATGGGTCCATCCTAGACACTGAAACCAGAAAAAGAAAAACAAAACTTGACCTTGACTTTCCATTGTAGCTCACTAAAGACACTGAAACCAGAAAAAAGAAAAACAAAGCTTAGCAAAGAGCTGAAAGTAGAAACAGAAGGCGGTAAGAAGGACGAGAAAAAAGAAGAAAAAAAAAAAGAAGTAGAAGGCAGAAAGAAGAGAGAACTGAAGAAGGAAAGTAAGAAGCAGAAGAATGCAGAAGGAAGAAAAGACCGAACTGAAGAAGGGAAGAAGAGGAACTGTCCCCAACTTGGTTAATGCAAGATGGAGGCCACCACTGCCGGCCGGTCGCTTCGCCGTGGTCGTCAAGGGTCCCGAGGTTGTGAAGACCCTTGGAGATGGAGGCGGATGCGTGAAACGTAAAGGGAGTGGAAATGGGCCTTGATGGGTTTGGGTTCCCTTTTAGTAAACCCCCAAAATCCCTAAAATAACCCCATTGTTTTTTTATTTCCTCGGAAAAAATGCCTGCTTTCCGCCATGGCGCAATGAAATTGCAGTCGCCACGAATTGCCTAAGCCGCCACGCCATGCAGGTCTCCATGGCGGATTGCTGAAATTCCACCACGCCATGGCGCCATGGTGCCGCCATGGCTGGAATTACAACACTGATTCCATTTAATTGTGTTATGACTAGGGCTACTATTTTGACGTATATGTGCTTCTAACGTGATTGGCTAAGTCTATGCTTCCCAATATGGCATTGTATTAGAGTGTTACCATCTTCAAGAGTCTCCCATTTTCTATTGACTTAATGGAACTTGATTGTTGTATATGTTTGCCTCTAATGTTTACGTTATTTTTTCCTTCCCCGACTTAGTGTAAACCATTAGAAAAAGATGAAAACATAATGACTTTTTTTGGGTAGTTTTTGCCATGGTTGTCATTTGACTTGTTATGTAGCTAGTTGTCATTGATCAGATGAGCTCCAAGGTGGATTCTTCTTCTTTTTTGTTTGATAAAAGAAGAAATTTCATTAACAAGAAAGGAAGTATAATGCAGATAGGAGAGGATAAGGGATAACGAAAACAAAAATAAAACATCAAAAGATCAAAGCTTTCCAATCTCTTATTATATCAAAGATGGAAACCGTTCTAAAAGGATCATGTGCCTTACACCAAATTGATGCTAGGCGTCTAATCTTATCCCACAAAACTTGTTTATCTGAATGTCTGCCATGAGAAATGCAAGTATGCTCTAATCAAATATAGCAAATAACTGCAAAGATTGCCATAAGGAGTTGGCCTCTTCTCCTCCCAAAACAGCAAAACTAGTCAAAAGGAATTGGTCCATGGTTTTATTTATTTCTTTGGATAAAAGAGTAGATCCACGGTTTTAGGACACCCAACGTTTGCAAAAAAGACTAAACAAAGAATTCCATAGAGTCAGCCAGCAATGCAGAAACAAGTATGTAGTTGATTCTAAGCTAGCAGCCACACATAATACACATCGGGAAAGAGCCTTTTGTGGTCTTCGAACCATCAACATATAATTGGTATTAATTCTGTTAAGCTCATCTGTTCAAATTAAAGATTTAACCTTCAAGAGACTTTGGACTTCCAAATGGGTTTATCAAGGCAAAAAGGATTGTTCAAAGAATGGGTTTGAATTTGAAAGTATGATTTACATGAAAAATCCTAAAGACTCAAGAGACCAAGGCCTTTAATATGGATAAGAGGATAAAATGACTGAATCAAGGAGACCCAAAAGGAATGCTAAGTCTAAAGATTCTATCATTTAAATTTATCAAAAAATGGAAGTTCCAAGAGTTAGTGGAATCCTGAACATAATGAAAATTTTGGATTGGGACTGAATGTTGAAGAGATATAACGATTAAGCCATGGAAAAGCTATACAAAAGGAAGAGTCATCTATCCAATGATCCTCCTAAAAGTTGACTTGGGAAGTGAGTTTCCAGGGACTAAAATGAGTAGCTTGAGAAGTTGTATTAGCATCCCACCTATTCCGTCAAGGCGAGATTTACTTCAACTTGAAGAGTGCTGTATGTATTTTTGTGTATCTAAATGTACAGAAAGTCTCCTCTATAGAGGGATTACAGAAGGTGAGTAACCAAAAGGAAAATTCCTAGCCTAAACAAGGATAGATTTTCTGGTCATAAAAGATTTCCTAGAATAGACTAGACTAAATAAAGGAAATAATAAAGCAATCAATTTTATTTACAGAAAATAATCAGGAATAAGAATCAGAGAATCAACTCAGGCTTAATGTCCTCTTTGACACGCTGTCCACACTCCCCTTATGCTGGCTTGAAGATATCCTTCATTGACAGCTTGTTTATTATGGTATCCAAGGTCTTCTTAGGTAATCCTTTGGTTAGAATGTCTGTTGATTGTTCTGGAGTAGGAGCATAAGAAATGCTAATCTATCCTCTTTCAATCTTTTCCTTTATGAAATGTTTGTCAACTTCCACATGTTTGGTTCTGTCATGTACTACCGGATTATGAGCAATGGAAATTGCAGATTTATTGTTACAATACAACCTTATTGGTGGGGAATTAGGAACCTTTAACTCTTGCAAAAGTTTCTCAACTCACGTGCTTCACAAATTCCATGAGCCATAGCTCTAAACTCAGCTTCTGCACTACTCCTGGCCATAACACTCTCTTTTTCTCCTCCAACTAACTAGATTTCCTCCAACAAAGGTACTATAGCCAGATGTTGATCTTCTATCCATGACACTTCCAGCCCAATCTACATCTATGTAGGCTTCTACTTGAAGGTGCCCACGGTTTTTGTAGAGTACCCTCTTCCCAAGTGACCCCTTCAAGTATCTTAGGATCCTGAAGAGAGCTTCCATGTGTTCTAGGCCTGGTGAGTGCATAACTGGCTTACCATGCTCATGGCAAAAGCTATATCTGGACGTGTGTGAGATAGATAGATTAGCCTTCCCACCAGTCGTTGATACCTTCCTTTGTCCATTACATTTTCTGGTTTTGCTGGCAGCAATTTTATGTTGGGCTCCATGGGTGTTTCCGCAACCTTGCATCCAGTAATCCGGTTTCCTTCAAAAGGTCTAGAATGTACTTCGTTGATTCATAAAAATATCTTCCTTGGGCCTAGCAAATTCAATTCCAAGGAAGTATTTCAATGGACCAAGTTCCTTGATTTCAAAAGTTTCAGCAAGCCTCTCCTTTAGGTTTGTTAGTTCCAAGCTATCATCACCTTCAAGATAATGTCATCCACATATACAATTAAGATAGCAATTTTATTATCTGCTAAATACTTGTAGAAAAGTGTGTGGTCAGCTTGGCTTTGGATATAACCAAGACCTTTCACTACTGTCCCTAGCCGTTCAAACCATGCACTTGGAGATTGTTTCAGTCCATAGAGGGACTTCTTAATTCTGCACACCTTGTTCTTCCCAAGTTCTTCCTCAAATTCAGGGGAAGACTCATAAACACCTCTTCCTCTAGGTTTCCCATTTAGAAAAGCATTCTTTACATCCAATTGATGTAAAAACCAATTGTAATTGGCAGCAAGTGATAGGAGAATCCTCAGAGTTGAGTTTAGCAACAGGTGCAATGGTCTCTTGATAATCTACTGCATATGTTTGAGTAAACCCTTTGCTACCAATCTAGCCTCATACCTCTCTATGCTTCCATCAACTTTGCACTTAATGGTGAAAACCCACTTACATCCCACTAGTTTTTTATTATGTGGCAGGTCTCATTCTTCTTGAGTGCATTCATCTCTTCTAAGACTGCTAATTTCCAATTGGGATCATCTAGTGCTTCCTCAATGTTTCTAGGTTCAAACAAATCTGAAATCTTAGATGTAAAGGCTTGGTGACTCTGGAGCTATTTTGGTAAGAGACATATTTGGAAATAGGATGATTGGTGTTGGTTTTGGGTGCCTTTGTGCAGGTTCTGGTTTCTTTCCTGAGAGCTATTGGCAAGTCGAGGATTAAGGGTAGAAGTTTCAGAGTTACCTAGAAGTCCATGAGGTATTTTTGCTAGGCCGTCTTCTATGATATCTAATTGGCTTGGTGCAGAGATGCTAGACTGGTCTAGTCCGCTTGGGAATTTCCGACATTAACCTGAAGCTCTTTATTTGACTGTGGTATTTCTTTCCTTGTTTGGGTTCCACCTCTGTTTGGCACAAATTTTTCAGAATTTGTTTCCACTTGTTCTTCCATATTGATTTCAGTTGTTTGTTCAGTGAAATTCTGTTTTCTCAATATGTAAGATAGGAGTGGGTAAAGGTTCATGCAAAAAATTATCTTCTCCTATTCTCCCCTGAAGAGAATTTTTCTTAAAAAGGTTGATGTTTGAAAAAAGTCACATCCATGCTAACGTGAGACTTTTTTGTGAGGGTTGAAATATTTATGCCCTTTTTGGTTTGGGGAATAAGCAATGAAAATGCATTTTTCTGCTCTTGGGTCAAGTATGGACTGAAAGGGGAGGGTGTTTGCAAGAAAAGGTGCAACCAAAACTTTTAAAGGCAAGTCGGTATGCAATCTACATGCTGGAAAATATTTCTTGAAGGTGTCCAAAGGTGTGCAGTAATTTGGCACACGTGTGGCAATCGATTTATAAGAAAGGCTGCTATTAGGACAGCATCTCCGCACAAATATTTTGAACATTACCCTCAAACATAATGACACTGGGTACCTTAAGAGATGTTTATTTTTCCTTTCAGCAATTCCATTTTGTTGAGGTGTATTTGGGCATGTAGATTGATGCTGAATATCTTTATTTTGAAGGAATTCACCAAGGTTCTTATTATATTCAGTGCCATTGTCACTTCTTAAAATGGAAATTTTTGTGTCAAATTGTGTTTCTACCATCTGTGAGAAGCATTTAAATATTTTAGGAACCTCAGATTTTTCATTCATAAGGTAGATCCAACATAGCCATGTGTGATCATCGATAAAGGTTAGAAACCATCTTTTTCCAAATTGAGTTGTAATTTTTGATGGACCCCACACATCATTATGGATCAAATGAAATGGTTTAGATGCATGATAAGGTTGATAATGGTAAGGAACTCTACGACTCTTAGCAAGAACACAGCTTTCACATTCAAACAAGTAACAATCAATACTTTTGAATAAACTTGGAAACAAGTGTTTAAGGTCCTGGAAATTAGGGTGTCCTAGTCTATTATGCCAAAGCATTATGTGGCCCTCACATGGGAAGAATTTATACCACTACATGCTCGAGCTACTTTGTCTTCGGAAAAATCCTCAAGGTAATAGAGTCTATTCATCATCTTAGCATTGTCAATCATCTTCCCCGAAGTCGGTCTTGAAAGATACAATGAGTGTCAAAGAACTTCAAGTGCAAGTTGGAGTCCTTGCAGATTTTACTAATAGAGAAGATTACATGAGAGTTTTGGTACATGTAGGACATTTCTTAGATCAATAGTTTTGGATAAGTCAATCCTACCTTTTCCTGCAATAGGTGAAAAACTACCATCTTGCAATTCTAATCTTTTCACTTCCAGAACAAGGAGAGTAAGTTTTAAATAAAGGGGAAAGACTTATCATGTGGTCAGATGCACCTGAATCAATGATCCATGGTGTATGCAGATTTGAGGTGCAGTTAAGGGAAGTAGGGAACTAAAATTACCGTTTGTGCCAAAGAAACTAGGAGTACCAGACAAAGAACTAGACTTTTAACAGCTTTATGAGTTGGTCAACCTGTTCCTTACTCAGAGGGCTTTTCAGCCTCATGAGCAGTTGGAAAAGAATGAGTTTTTGGGCTTGTTTTGCTGCCTTTGAGATGTGCTGGCTTTCCAATAATTTTCCAGCAAGTTTCTCGGTGTGACGAGGTTTGTTGCAGTTCTCACACCAAAGATTTGAGGAGTTCCTCTGATTTGTTGTGCTCTTAAGTGTAGCACTTCCCTAAAAGCGCATTGGTCTCAAGGGAAGTTGGTTCAACTTTGGTTTTTCCCATCATCACAACTCTATGGTTTCCTCTCTTCTAACTTCTGAAAGATTTCACCAATTGAGGGCGGGTTGTTCTTCCAATAATTCTACCACGAACTTCATCTAGTTACTCATTGAGACCTGTAAGAAATTGGAATATCCTTCCTTCTTCCACCGTCCGTGGTGATGTTTAGCATCTTCAGCGAATTCCACTTGTAAGTGTTGAAGTGGTCAAGGTCTTGCCATACTCGCTTTAAGGTATGAAAGTATTTTGTCACGTTGTCACCTCCTTGCCGAATCTCTTGCTTGTAGGGTGAGTTCATAAATTTGGGATTTATTTCCAAGATTAGAGTACATCTCTATGACACTATCCCACAATTCCTTGGTTGTGGAATAGTACATATAGTTACTACTGAGATCCTCCTCCATTGAGTTCGCGCCATGTCATCACCATAGAGTTTTCAG
Organism: Dalbergia oliveri; assembly: GCA_030441495.1. Classification (NCBI taxonomy): domain Eukaryota; kingdom Viridiplantae; phylum Streptophyta; class Magnoliopsida; order Fabales; family Fabaceae; genus Dalbergia; species Dalbergia oliveri. The sequence goes on from JAMLFY010000009.1 coordinate 10,675,240, forward strand.
CATCCCACACGTTGTATTGTGGGTTAGTAATGTTAGGCTTGCTTCGCTCGCAGTGAGGTAACCAATCCTTCCTCTACCACGAATGTATAGCTAAACCGATTCGGACCACGGAGGTAGTTTGACCCATTGCGTTGAAATGTGTGAGTTGAATGGGAAGGAGTCGCCAACCAACACCTTTTGCTCAGATTTGGGAGTGGCGTTCTCCTTTTGATCATTGCCAAGTGATGAACTGCGACCATGGCTGTAAATCAAAGGCACAACACACAGAGATCACTGCTTTGATGCCAACTTGAAGAGTGCAGAATGTATTTTTGTGTATCTAAATGTAGAAAGGTCTCCTTTTTATAGAGGGATTACAGAAGGTGAGTAACCAAAAAGGAAAATTCCTAGCCTAAACAAGGAAAGATTTTCTGGTAATAAAAAATTTCCGAGAATAGACTAAATCAAATAAAGGAAATAATAAAGCAATGAATTTTATTTACAAGGAAGAATCAGGGATAAGAATAGATAATCAAATCAGACTTAATGTCCTCTTTGACACCCTGTCCACACTTCAAATAACCCAATGCCATAAGGAAAGTGGTTTGAGCGGAAAACGCAAAGCCATGTAGTTGTAAAGGCAAATTTTTGACATTATCGTTTACAACTGGTGATAGATGGGCCAAGAGTTTCTTGCTCAAATTATTGGTGTTGGAATATGTGTTTGAATAATGAACTAGCTAAGTTCATGTATCTAAAATAGTTCCATGGGAAGTACATCAAGCCATTATTATTGTTTTGGAAATAAGAGTAGAAGCCAATGTGTAGAATCTATCTCATGTATATATACTCATGTATGATGAATGGAACAACTAAGCAGTTCATTCACAATTTCTATTTTTTTCCCCTCAAGTAGTTGTTTTTGGAGTTGATTGTGTTGTGGCCCAAATTGAAGATTGGGAATTGAAGATTGTGGCCCAAATTGGTGTGCATTAGTAGCGAGGCTAATGTTAATTGGACATGATCCCATATTGATAAACATTCCACTTTTGGGTATTCTGTATTCATTGTAGGCAATTTTATTTCTTGGAAAATAAAAGCCAAAATGTGGTTGCACAATGCCAAGGTATAGTATCGTGCCATGGCATTCACCACATGCAAAATTATCTGCTAAAGCAACTTCTCACAAAACTTCAATTTGGGGAGAACAAACAAATAACACTTGTTTGTGATAATTAAGTTGCATTGCTATTGCCTATAATGGTTTTTCCCATGAGAGGACCTAACACATCAAAATTGATGCCCATATCATTATAGGTCCTGGAATAAATTATGTTTGTAACAAGCTTGGTGCCATGCGATCTATGTGCCCGACTTGATGGGAAGTACTAGAATCTGTCATTATATTACAATCATGTATTTGGGCAAAAATTTACCGTCCCCTTCTGAGGGGCATGATAAATGAATACTGGCCCAACATCCTTGTTCTCCTGTAACCATTCAAATTTGCTGGTCCCTCCTTTCCTCCGAATAATCACCATTGATGTGTGTTAAGCTAACAGCTTGGGCTTTTAGGATAGTTTGTTCATGGCAATGAGCTTTGGTAAAAGTTATGTATATATGAAAAATGATGGTTTGCTTTGGCAATGTTTGGGAGAAGTTTGTCATTCGCCTATGTTAAGACACCGGGTCCCTGAAGGCATTAAAGTGTAAAAGGAAAAAAATATAGGAGTATTGTGGGGATTGTAAGAATGACTAACTAACTACTGAGGTGTAAGGTGTGTGTGTGTGTGTGCGTGTTGGTGGCAGGAATGTGCATGTGGGAGTCTGTTGGGGAAAAGGGAATATTTTTAAGGGATTGAGGAAGAGCGAGGTAGGCTGCTTATTGGCTTATGCTTGGGAGAGACTGAGCTGCTATATTGTTCAGAAACTTCTCTTCTTCTGCCTTGACTGATCTCTCCTAGATATCTGTACAAGGAGTGTGAATAATACTTCATATTTTCCTTCTTTGCTTGTTTTCTTTTGTGGTTTCTATCAGCCTATCTGTGGTGTACAGCATTGTTTTCAATTGAAAAGAGGGAAAGTATAATTGATTGTATGCTTATTTTATGCTAGTCGCAGCATTTGTTACAACAAAGTGACAAACACAATGCTTCTGTTCTAAAATATCTTCGGGTTGTGCAGGTTGAAGGTGATTTGGGTTGTTTGATACCAGGGGTTTCAGGTTTGCGGTATCGAATTACAAAAGATGCCATTGGAAAATTCATTTCATTCCAGTGTACTCCAGTACGTGATGATGGTGTTGTGGGTGATGTGCGAATCTGCATGGGACAGGATCGTGTTCGCCCTGGTAACATGTTTATGGATCTATGCTGAAAAGTTTGAATAAAGAATTTGGTTTAATTTTCTGAATACCAGATATAAGAGGAAAATTCACAGTTCTCGCTAATGGCATGGATACATTTGAGATGATGGGTTTTGATGGAGGAGGAATACAGATAACTGATAGTGAAAAATAGGACAAGATATGATATGTTATTTTGATGCAAATGATAAAGCACCACCACTCTCTATAGCAATACTAATCTGTGTTGTCAATTCACTACGTGCTTCTTTAAAGTATGTTCATTACATCAGTTCACACCATATCAGCGTAAGAAACCATAAGTCTTTATTATTTCTTTTCTTCTTTCCCTAGCTAAAAATTATAATTTTTAACACAATCTTGACATTTTAATTTCAACACAAGCTTATCACTCGTTTGCTGAGTCTATACTTGCACTTATCTTCTCGTGCCAACAAGAAGGCCACAACAATTTTGACACTAAAACAACACTGTTGAAAACTAGATTCTGCAGGCCTAGACCGCCTTCCTTCGTGGGCTTGTTACACACCCCATTTTACAAGATGGTTCCTGCTTGAATCTCTTGTTATAATCTATCTTGGGAGCAAGCTTTTTGAGATTTTTGGATTGACCTGGGTTCACTTGATCGGCTGCATCAATTTCTCCTTTTTGGAGAGAACTGGGTTCATTGGATGCACATGGACTTGCATCAATTTTGTCCTCCTATCTAGTTATATTCTTCCTTCTCTTCATGTTAATAAGTTTTTTATTTTATCCATATTAAAATGTTTAGAGGCTTTGGGTTTAATAAACAAGCTAAGATTTTGTTCAGTGTTCAGTTCTTGCTATTATATGTTGTCTTTGGCTGGAGGTAGAGTTTTCAAGGGAACTTCTCCATGTTTAGACAACATTTCTGATAGGATTATCTTTACTTCCATGTGGTGCTCTACAAATGGTTATTTTAGAGGCAATATGCTGTTACGTATGTATAGACTATTGAGGGTATGCCTTGTTACATAGCTCAATCTCTTTGGATCAGCATGTTTTCTTTTGCTTCTATTCTTGTGAGGATCACTTATCCCCTCTCTTTGTTACTGAATTTCTTGTGAGGATCAATTAATGAATTTCTTTTTTCCATCAAATAAGTTCTAATATCTTTTCTACTTGGTAAGCTGTTCACACTAGAATTTTCAAAACTGTTATTTATAGCATATTGGGACACTCAGAGAACAAGTCTTGATTTACTCACATTCACTCCTGGAGAAACGAAAAAGATCCTTTGTATCAAGTTTTGATATCTGTTGCAGTCTTCAGAAGTGCACCACAAAATTCCAAATGAAACTGGCTAAGGATTACCCACTATAGCAAAACCTTAGATGCACCAAAGTCCTCGGCAAAATAACACAAGCAGCCACATGAGCTGAGAAACTCAAAGCCTTATGATTAGCAATGGTTGCCATCATATTTCTTATTGTAAAACTTTTACAATTATAAAGGCTAGAAAAAACCTACTTCAAAAGCAATGAATTTGCTAAATCACCACCATCCTCCTGAAGGAAAGAGAATTATCATCTGAAAAGTAATTCAACTATCTAGTTATCCCCACTGAAATGGAAAGATCTCACCCACAGTGTCTGCATTGTCATTTAGAATGTCATTTTTTATTCAAGAAATGAGATGTTATTATTCATATGAGGATGGTACTAAAGTGAAAATGTTGTGTTTGACCAATAAATAGCGTTGCTGCTGCTTCTTTTGCCATTTGTTTTGTTGTTGCTGTTTGCTGTGTCTGAGATTATTGTGCTTGCCTTACAAGTTGATTCTCACAGTGAAGTTATTTCTTGGTGATCAGGAAGCCCGAAACTACTTTCTTTATGCATAGTCGGAAATGCTGTTGAAGGAACAATGCTAAGCGTTGAAAAGAAGTATTGGGGTGGTGAAGAGGGTGATTCTACTTACCGCTGGTTCAGGGTACTTTTCAATGTCAGCTTTTTGAGTTGTCAAAATCTTTATTTAGATTTCAAATTTTGATTGGGACTAACTAAAATCTTGTGTTCCATTTTGCCAATGTTTAAGGAGTGTTTAAAATTTGTTTCTTCCCATATATGACATTGGATTAGCTTTATTGATACTGAAAATAGTCAACTTGCTTTTGTGATGTTTCTAATGAACTTGTGGGTTGTTGACGGTTTTCTTTCATTCCTTGATGTTGGCATTTCTAAAAGGCTGTTTTGGTTATTAGGTCATGTCACAAACCCAAATTGGATTTCAGCTTGAGAGTTGGGGCAGCATCAAGACGAGATTAAAGATGGTAGAATCTTGTGTTAGATTGTTTGGACATGGGTGGAGAGTTAGAGTAGATTAGAAGGAAGACAATCCACTAGCTAGAGGTAGTTGAAGACTTATAAAAATCATAGGCAAAACCATTAAGAGAGATTTACATTTTAATGAGTGTAATGTAAATGTGATTCATAACATTTCTTGAACAATTTTGTTGCATATGATTCATAACATAACACTATAGCGTTGTATGATCCATGTAGTTGAGCCCATTTTGTGGGACAAGGCTTAGTTATTGTCTAGAACAAGGAACCAAGGGAAGGGAGTAGAGAGGGCTAGGTAGGGGGTTTTGTTTGAGTGCTAGTGGTTGGAGTGTGGCTAAAAATGGATTGTTACGGGTCACCATGAAGGGACGATGGCTGGAGGC
>JAMLFY010000009.1:10680769-10931704 GCA_030441495.1 Dalbergia oliveri
ATAATTTAGTGAAATCTCATTCCCATGTTGAATGGTAGGTAAAAAATTTTTCCACGACTTGGGAATCACAATTATTGACCACAATTATTAAATCATCCCTTAATTATTTAACTTTTTTCTCACAATTATTTGATTGAAGGGTATTTTGGAAATTATGACATATATTCTCAGGAATATAGATTATAAAACAAGTTTTAAATTATTTTTGGGAATCTTAATATATAATCCCAGGAATGTTTAATGCTAAACAAACAATTTTTTAAAGATACCCGGGAATAATATTCCTAGGAATATCATTCCAAGGAATGCGATTCCTTGGAGCATAATTTCAAACCTTGAAACAAACGCCCCCTGAGGTAAAATTATCAGGAATAACATTATAATCAAACCTAAGAAATTTCAAGCAACTTTCAGTGACTCCAATTAGTAATGGTTTATAAATGCCTGTATAGTTAAATCTAGACTGATTGGTTACTTTCAATGATTTTTTTGACTGTAGCATTTGCGAGTGGAGGAGAACCCTATACTTAAGATGCCTCATGTGGAAGCAGCTTCAATATTGCTTGTTGGGCCTACTTTGAAAAAATATAATGATAGAGGTATGAGTTGTACATTTATTGTTTGGTCTTTATCATCTTAAATTAACTGATAGATGAATATATCTTAATTGTAATAACAGGTTAAGTAGTATCCACTTTATTTGTTTTCTTAATGATCTGTAACAAGTCTGTGAATTCTTATGTTGTGTATTCAGATATTTTATTGAATATAAAAGTTTTGCAGATCTTTCTCGTGAGGAAAGGGCGTTAGCAAAACGTTATCCTGCACATACAGCATTGTGCATCAGAGATGGCTGGGAGTTTAGTCGCCCTGAGCATGCAGCAGAGTCAACTTTCTGTTTTCTAGTTGAGAAATGGAATGATCATATTCCTCCTGGGTTTTTCATCAAAGAAGCCTCCATAGATAAACCTCTAGAGGAAGATGTGTGTTGCTGTCATTTCAAAATTATTTGTGATGGTGGAGTGAATACAGACCCTGCATTAGTCTTAAAATATCAATGGTTCTGTGGTGACATAACACTTTCAAGTTTTGTTCCTATTCCAGATGCTACTGGTGAGGTAATGAGTTGACATAGTTATCACTGCTTCAAGTTGTATTTTTTAGTATATTTGTTGTATTCTTTTTCTCATGACATTGTTTAATTACCAGATGTACTGGCCAAAGCATGATGACATTGGAAAAATTTTGAAAGTTGAATGTACTCCCATTTTAGGAGAAACAGTATATCGTTTATATTTGCCATCTCTTCTCGGTTTCACCAGGTAGTTTTCTTTTGTATCTTGGTAGATGAACACCTAAATTTTTTAGATCTTAGGGTCTGTTTGGTTTTATTTTTCAGGATTTTGTGAACGAAATATTGAAAATTTGAATTTGTAGTTTTCAAAATTTTTTGTATTTCCTTTATAAAATCTAGAAAACTGAAAATGAAAATTGAAAATTCAAACCAAATAGACTCTTAGCTTGATAGGAGTAAAGTGACCCATTTAGTTTGGCTTCGGAGAACCGTGGAAGTACATGTGGTATCTACTATAAGTGATAAATTGTGGATTTTGTGTTTTTGTTCTGTATTCTTTGTACTTTATACTTCCATTATTATTATTATTATTATTATTATTATTATTATTATTCCTGCTTGTATAGTTGTTTTTTGTATTTTCCAAATTTTACTTGAAAAGAAATGTGAGACAATGGGAAAACTGAATTTAATTTCTGATTGTGCTGCTGTACAAAATGTTTACTCCCCTTGTCCTTGAATAATTATCTTTGTCCATTTTAAAATTTTCTTTGTCAAGAAATAATTGTATATTTAAAAAATTTAAGTAGTATTAGTTATTTCTTTCCAATAATACTCTTATCAAATTCTATTGACTTATTAGTGAAGAGGAAGAGAGAAATCAGTGGAACAAGGACAATTTAGTAAATTGTTCTTAACTTTTTCTAATATTGATATTTTTCCAATAAATTTTTTAATTACAGTGAGCATTTAAAACTGGACAACTATTCAAGAATGGAGGGAGTACAATATATAGGCATATAGACAATTATTACCAATAAAGAGTAATTGTTGCCTCATGATTTCTATTCTAAATTATGGTGCAAATATCAGTTCCATATCTATAGGCATAAATAAAATATCTGTACAATATATACAAAATGATATATGGTATCTCCACAGCCTTGAAACACCTTTGCTGAATTCAAAATTTTAATGAGGGAGCTACTGAAGCTTTATTGACATTTCGTAGGCATCAGGTTGTGTGTGCATAATGTCAGATAAATTTTCTTGCATCCTTTTGTCAAAATGCAGTACTATATTAACTTCCTTTAAGGTGTGTTCATGTTTTTTTCCTACACTGGGAGGATCAAAATTCAAGTGATAATCTTAATTTAGGAGAATGTTTGACTGTGAATCATCTTAATTTATTTTAACATGTTTGACGTAGAAGGAAACTAGATGTTCTGCATTGCTGCTGTAATGTAGTTTTTTCGCTCGTCAAGTATTTTAATTGCCTTCATTTAGATAGTAGGTAGTAGGTACAACATGGTTCTCTGGGCATATGGATCTCTTTATCATGTCATTGGATTAGAATTAAATCCTAAGAAAATGTGTACAGTCTGTGTATTTTTTGATGTTGTATTGTCTACACTTTTCAATGTTCATCTTCAAATCCATCATTGTTGAGTCATAGTTGTCAAACCCGTATAGTAGCAGAGAGGCCAAATCCAAAACCAGTATAGCAGATAGTGGGACAACTACTACATAAAAGATAGCAACCACATAATCTTTGATACACACAGTAGGTGTTTAGAACTCAAAAAACTTTTCAAGAGATATATCCATCACTAATACTTTGAAGTTACAGCATAAAAGGAAGAATCGTCATTATAAGACATAACTAATAACAAGTCAATAATAATTATGATGTAATGAAAACTGCAGACTGGAGAAGCTGCAAAGCACACACGGGCTTGGGCAGAATAATTTGAATTGGCCTGTAACAAAGCAATGAATTGTGTTCTATTGACCTTTTTGAGAACAGAGATCTGTTAAAAAGGTTAAATAGGTCTTTGAGAGGAAAGAATGCTGGATATCTTCTTAGCTGTCTGCCAAATTGGTGCATTTTGTTTGTGTGAGGAGGACCATAGGTTGCTATGTTTTAGGAGAACAAAGGAGCTTCTGTAAATCCAAAATATTTGTTGGTAGGTTGAACAAGGTGAGTTGCAGTGGAGGCAAAAATAGAAACTTCCCTGGTTTAAGTGAGGCCCCTAGTCTAATCTGAGGATGTACGTGGGTTTCACGTAAAGAATGAAAAGACGGGTTTAAAGTTTTTGACAAGCATCGCAACTGTGATCCTGCGATTTTGGCTGTGACTCTGCCACCACGGGGACAATAAAAAAATGATAGTCTTGGAGCAGCTGACCTCCACGATGCAACATTCCGTTGTGACAGCTCCACTGTTTGGTGTGATTGACAACTATGTGTTGAGTAGCTGTTTAATTTTTCACTGGCCAAAGAAAAATGAACTATCTGATTTCTTTGTTGTATATTGATGTCCTGTACTTATAGTAGTTTCTTAGCATACACTAAGTATGATTATGTGCTTCGCCTTTTGACAAGGGAGTGGAATTCCGAGGTTGTTAACCTTGAAGTGCACGGAGAACTGGTAGAAGGAAGCAACATCAAGGGTTGTGCGAAGGTTGCATGGTGTGGTGGGACTCCAGGAAAAGGAGTTGCTAGGTGACATGACATTCCTTATATTTGTATTTTCATTTCTGTATATACGTGCCTGATTGCATGGATGTGTAAATGAGTGAAATATGTTCTGTTCGAAAATTGGTGTAATGTGACTGTGCCGTTTGTTTTGTTCCCTTTCCTTACTTTAGTTGGCTAAGGAGAAAATGGAACGGCAGTCCTGTAGTCATTGTTGGGGCAGAAGATGAGGAGTATCAGCTAACCTTAGATGATGTTGATTCAAGTTTGGTTTTCATGTACACACCTGTGACAGAAGAAGGTGTGAAGGGAGAACCTCAATATAAATATACAGAGTTTGTTAAAGCTGGTATGTATTGAAATTTATACAAATTTATCCTTACTTCTAGCTCCTTTTGACAATTGCTGGATAACATTTGTTAGAATGCTTGTCGATTCATCAGCATATTTAGCACATACTAGAATTTTTGCTCATTGATGTAATCATGATGGGTTACCTTAGATTTCATTTGGTGTTCTGCAAATGGTCTTTGTAGGGGTGTTTCTTTGGTAAATATGCAGAGCGATATGCATGCCTTGTTAAATGAAACAATCTCATTGGACCTACATGTTTTCTTTTTCTTTCTTCTAGTGAGGATAACTTATCCTCTTTCTATGTACTCTTATCTTTCTGACTAATGCGTCTCTTTTTCCTTTATAAAGGTGTAATTATGATGATCGCTGATTGTTGGCAAGTGATTAGTTTTTAATTAGCTTATTTATCTCATTGACTGATTTGATTATAATCGATAGGAGATAATTGTTTTGTGCTGAGACACATGCAATTCTCTCATATACACTTTGGTTCAATATGTTATCGTAGTAGTTCAGTTCCTCATGATCTGATTCTGCCACTGTTTCTGCTGCTTAGTTTCAAATATTGGGAACACCTTTTGAGTTCTTAAATGATCTGTCTCATGAGTCTCTCCTTGCTGTTGGTTGATTGCTGAGTTCATTTCCTTGAGTCTTTGTTTTCCATCCTTGTCATGGCTGCCGTGCATGCACCTTTCCTGACAGCTTTAGCGGCAGTTTTAGCCTTTTTTGGCATGTTTCTCCTTTGCATGCTGCTGCCATTTCTGGCATGGTTGGCTGTAGTAGATTAGCACTCATAGTGGGTCATTGGACTGGTGGATTCTTGTAGGGGATTGCTGAGGAGAGCTGTGGTATGCAGTGCTGCAATAGTGGGCTATAATAGGATGAGATAAAAGCCATTGTGCCCCATATTCTCTAGGTTGGCACAAACCCTCTTTTAACCTTACTAATATCCATCTTTGTACGTAATTTTATCTTTCATGAGTTATCATGGTATCCTTCGTTAGACTCTTGAGCACACTCTACTATTAGTCTCTTATGCTTGGCTAGTGCTACAAACATTCAGAATGGATCTTTTTGGGCTATTCTTGTCATTAGAAAGGATTCTACAATTTTCTTGATTGACATTGTAGAATTTGTTGAAAAATATAAGAGAAAGGGTGTGAAGCAGTATGTGTGGAAGAGATGTGTAAGCTCAAAATGCTTTGGTGATGGAGTTCTTGGTATAATTAACTAGCACTATATATGGTCATTATAGAGTAAATATATGCATACTTTCAATTTTCAAACATAAATAATTAATGGTAGCTATTTCCTATGACTATTTCCTTTACCATATGAAGTACACGCTGAAAACACCAAAGTGTCCATTATTCTTAGAATAATATTATTTGTACTTACAAGGCATGGGACACTGCGCCGACTACATCTTATCCACTATTAGATGAGATGTGAACTCTACTTAAATGAGGTCGACACCTCATCCAATGGTGGATGAGATGTGAGTTACAATGTTCCATGTACTATGGGTACAAATAACATAACTCTTATTCTTAACATTCCTCTTCAAGCAAAATCTTACAAAACTTCATGCTTTTCCAATAAACCCTGGAAAATAAGAAAAATACAAATTGAAGTCCATAAAACATCAACAAGACAACTTAGGGATGGTGGATTTGTCTTTCATCTGGAAAAGAACACAATAAAACAATTGGAATGGCCATCAGCTTGAAGAACTTGTTGGAATGTTGTGTGATTGTGAGAAAATGGGTAATGTGAAGGAATGTGATTGAGAGCTTTGATCCCAACTTGAATGGGAATGTGAGGAAATGGGTAAACTGAATATTATTTTCCGATGATTAACATTGTACAAATGGCTAATAATATCCTTATATTAATTTCCTAAATTATGGCACTAATTATATACAAATTTAAATAAACATATCTATACAATATCTCAACATTATTCTTTAGGTGGTTTTTTATTGTCCAACATTCAATCCCATACAAATGACTTACAAACAACAACAACAACAACTAAGTCTTGTCCCACTAGCGGGGTAGGCTACATGGACCAAGTGATGTTGTAGAGTTTTATCATGTATCATATTTTAGTTTAAACCATTGACATTTAAATCCATTTTGATTATTTTAAGGTTTTCCTCGGTCTTCATCTACCTCTTTTTATGGTACTATTCTCCTTTTGGTGTACCGTCCTTAATGGGGCCTCCACAGGTCTCGTCCAAGCATGTTGAAATCACCTGAGGCAAGGTTCTACTATCTTTTCTATGATAGGCGCCACCCCAATTTTCTCCCTACTCATTTCCTTTTCTTATTCTATCTTGTTTTTATGTGGCCACTCATCTACCTGCAACATCCTCATCTTTGCCTTATGTAGCTTATTTTCATGTTGATCTTTTACCAGTTCAACATTTAGTCCTTTACAATAAAGCCGATCTTTTTGCTTGTAGAATTTTATCCTTAAGTGGTACTCTATTTTGTCACAAATAAGACTTGAGGCCCATCTCCACTTTGACCATCCTACTTGAATCCTATGGTTAACACCGCCATCTATCGCTTTACTTTGAATAATATAATCCAAATATTTAAATTTTGTGACTTGTGGTATGATATCATCCGAAGTTTCTCTTCGAAGGTAAAATGTGTGTCCCTTGGAAAATTTGCATTTCATATACTCGTTTTACTTTTGCTTCGTAAAACCCACATAGCTCCAAAACTTTTCTCCACAACACTAACTTTCTATTTATTTCTTCTCTCGATTTTGCTATCATGACTATATCGATTGCAAACAGCATACACCAAGGCAATGGGTGTTGAATATTTTCCGTATGAATCCAAGACCATTGTGAAAAGATATGGACTCAAGGTTGACCCTTCATGTAGTTCAATATGTGTAGAAAAATCCTTTGTTACTCCATTTTGAGCATTCACGCTAGTTGTGGCCCCATCATAGATATCTTGGATTGTTTGGATATAGGCTATCCAAACTCCCTTTCTCTCCAAGGCTTTCCATGGAACTTCTTGTGGCACCCTATCATGTACCTTTTCCAAATCAATGAAGACCATATGTAAATCCTTCCTATCTCTCTATCTTATCAATCTTTGCAACAAATAAATCAATTCCATGGTAGATCTTCTAGGTATAAAGCCAACTGGTTCTTTGTGATGCGGGTCTTTGGTCTTAGTCTCAAGTCTCAGACTCCATTATTCTCTCCAATTGTCACCTCTAAGTTAGGATTAGCTGCTTTTTGCTAAACGCGCTTTCTATATTTTCTGTTTTAAGTGGATTAACTAAAAACCGTGTGGCTTGAACACTTCTATCCTCAGGTCTAACTTCCCATTTATATCTTGTCTAAACCTGCAATTAAGACTTCATCATTAGTAAGAAGCATGCATGGTGGCAAATTTGCATAGGAAACTTTCTTCAATTGATTTTTTAATTGCCTTGTTTTGGTGTGTGTGTGTATATATATATATATATATATATATATATATATATATATATATATATATATATATATATATATTGTTTATTTTTTGTCTTCGTTGCCCAGTCATAGGAATTTGTAGATGGATAGAGGATGATATATTGGATGGAAATGGCTTAAGATGACTGAAATGTATTAATTTGAAAATTCATATTAATATGGGATTAATCCAATAGCAAGTGGAAAAATGTCGTTGATTCAAATGTTTTGAAGTGTTAACTAGGAGTAACTCATTTTGTTGAACGTCTCATGGTATTGTCTAATTATTGTTTGTTTGTTATTTTTTTCCCTTTCATACCACAGCTCCTCCTTCAGTCAGTAATGTTAGAATAGTTGGAGATGTTGTTGAAGGAACTACCATCAAAGGAGTTGGTGATTATTTCGGTGGAAGGGAGGGTCCCAGCAAATTTGAATGGTTATGGGAGAACAAGGATGCTGGGTTAGTATTCATTTTATCATGCCTCACAGAAGGCCATGAGAATGTTGTGTTGTGATTTGTGCTTTTGCAAATTGGAGAGTGAATTTTTGCATTCATTAGAGTGCTTTGGGCAGTTTGTAGTGTGTTGATCAAAGCTTTCTCTATATTGTTTTAGCCCCCTGTTTTGTTTTACTAATTTTTCCCCTTGAATTGTTGCGTTAAATATATGCAGAGACTTTCTGCTGGTGTCAGCTGGTACTTCTGAGTATACCTTGACCGAAGAGGATGTTGGTCGATGTTTGGCTTTTGTATACATACCTATTAATTTTGAAGGTTGGTATTTGGAGTTTTGGACTGGAGATGATCGGTTTGATTCTTTCCATTAAGTTGTCAAATCTGTATGTAACATCTCCATTGTGTGTCTTTCAGGTGAGGAAGGAAAATCAGTCTCAGTAATGTCTCCTCCTGTCAAACAAGGTATCTTGATTACTTTCTACATTGTCTCCTGTAATTTTTTTCCTTCTGTTTTGTGCTTGATTGTCACTGTGTATAGTCTTTTAGTAGTAGCAGGTTCCATTTTGCTGTTTGTGGCACCATCGGGTGATATATATTTTGTCTGAATAACTGTATGGCATCAAGTTCTTTGTTTTGATATTTCAGTTTCTCATTGTTCGAGATATATAACAATTTTAGTACTCCACATAACAACAGTTTAAGGAAAACTGGTCCGTTTACAGCTATATCTATCAAATCATCTATGCACAAGTGATTAGGAGTTCAGCCTATGGGCCCTGGTTTATACTAAATTTTAGCCCAAGGGAAAGAGGGATTTTTCATTCTTCATGGTTGAAGTCCAAAGGGCATTCAAATGTGGAGTGTGATGGAGAAATAAAACCATCTTGAATCTTCACCTAATACTTTAAGCTTTTGGGTATGTTGGTTTTTGACCGTTGTTTCGATTAAATATGTTAGTGTTTTTCTGTTAGAGACTCAAGGTATGGGAGAGTCTGTGAGAGGAGAGTTAGGCAGAATAACTAATAACTGTCAGGTTGTTGCACAATTGACAGCTGTACACAGTAGTTTAGGCAGGAAAAACAGTTACAATAGAGCACTAGGAGAATAAAAGAGAGGGAAGGAAGGGTGAGAAGTGTGTGAAAAATTCATTTTGTACATTGAGAGTTAGAGGATTCTTATTTCCTCTGTTTTTGTATAACAATTTCTAGGGTTCTTGGTGATTACCAAGCTTCCCCAATTGAATAATACTCATCGAGATTCATTCAGATATTCTAGTTCTATCATTTTCTATCCTTTTTACTCATTGGATTGATCACCCTTAGTTTTATTCTTCCTCTCTTTGTTAATTTGTTTTTATCTATCCCACAAAAAGTTCTTCCACCTTTCACACTAGGCATTTTGAAAATAATCTATATATATATTTGAAGCAACCATTGATTCTTTGAATTGATTTATTGTTGCATTTGCATATTTATCTTCGTGTTTTAAAATGCCAATATTTGGAATTCATTGGTCTCCGACAAATAGGACTCAAGCTAGTCGTCCCACAGTGAAGGTAAAACTCTCTTGAGCACTAGTCTTTTTTTAACATTTATAAGACTCAAACTTGAGATCTTGCTTAAGGGGAACAAAACTAGAGCTGAACTACATGAACTGACCAAACGTTTGCATATTTGTGAATCTGAGCGTTTAGTTCTTTTAAATTCTTCTAGTAATACGTTGAACTTTTTAATGGTGATGACTTTTAAAAATAAAGTAGCTGCCAGTTTGTACCGACAGCATGTTGATGATCTTGATTCTTGAATTTCTCTTATGATGCTTCTATCTGAGTTTCAGCACCCCCAAAAGTAACTGATGTCAAATTAATTGGTGACCTACGAGAGAATAGCAAGGTAACTGCAACTGGTATTGTTACTGGAGGAACTGAAGGATCTAGCAGAGTTCAGTGGTTTAAAACATGTTCTTCAACTTTGGATGAGAGCAGTCTTGAAGCCTTAAGTACTTCCAAAATTGCAAAGGTCTGTTGTTGTCTTCCTTTTTGGTGTATTTTTGTTTTGGGTTGTGAGGGTGTGATTCTTGTCTGTACAGTGTGTACAGTGATTCTTGAAATACGAGGCATGCTATTTTGCTGATACATTGAGTCATAATTTCTTGGTGGGTTTTGGCCTAGTCAGGCATTCCGCATACCCCTTGGAGCTGTTGGCAGTTACATTGTTGCAAAATTTACACCAATGACTTCTGGTGGTGATTCTGGTGAACCAGCATTTGTAATATCCGATAGAGCTGTTGAGAGTAGGTTTTGTTGTCTTGCCTCACTCCCCTTGAATATCAACTCTGTTTTTTCTTGAAACTAAATCAATCTTATGTGTGACCCAATAACTTTCTGCTTTTTTTGCAGCTCTTCCACCGAGCTTGAATTTCTTATCTATCATTGGAGATTATAGTGAAGGTGAAATATTGACAGCTTCATATGGATATGTTGGTGGTCATGAAGGAAAAAGTATATACAATTGGTATCTTCATGAGGTATGAAGTTGCATGAAAGCTCAAACATTATATATGTAATTTATTTAACAAATGTTATGATATCCTAGTTCCTTGTAATTTATTTAACACATGTTATGATAGCCTAGTTCCTAGTAAGAACATACACTAACACAGAGATGGGATAGGACACGACATAGATAGAAGGGACACACAAATGTTCACAAGTTATAGGATACAACATATATATAACTAAAAACTTAATGAAAATGATATATTATTCGTAATATTATTTATATAAATTTCACTTATGCATTATTTTTGCTTTATTCAATATAAAGAGTTATTTAAAAATTCAAATTAAACTCAGAAGTTATGTATTATTTATTTTTTATAACCCTGTTTATATTATGCTTTTCTGTGTTCGAGTAAGAAAACATTAATTTTTAAATTAACTATATACAAACATGTATCATTAGTATGTCATGCATGATTTAACATGGATGTGTCTGACAAGTAGACATGGCATCCAAATGATATGTTCATGCTTCATAGGTTCCTACCATTTCCAATTGATTACTTTGATTATTTTTGTCTATCCTTTACTGGGGAGGAGTATATAAATATTTGTGATGGACGATGCAAAGATACGTGTACTAGTATTTGATACAATATGAGAATACACTATTTTTGAAAAAAAATTAGGATATGGGCACATTCAGATATAGTATAATAATTGCTGAAATTGTGGTTTTTAGACAGAGATGGAAGAAGAATAACAACTCTCAATAATTTGAAAATATTCTGATGTTATTATGAAGAACCAATCCCTACTTATAATGATATTAGAATCCTAACCTTAACTAAATAAAGAAACAAATCATGAAATATAAGGAAAAACATAAACCAATTATAAGAGATCATCCAAGATATGATATGAAATATTATATAAGATATAGTAGAAATATTACTAAATATTTTCTTTTGCCATTTTTCCTCAATCTAAAACTTACCAAGCTTGAGGCTTGTTACTGTTAAATCCTTAATAATGATAAAATTAACTGGACTGGGACAATCATAGAGGAAATAGGGCTAGACTTGGACAGCCGATAAGGAAATAGGGCAAGCATGGCTGAACATCTAGAAAAAGTCGTCTCATGCAGCCAACCGGGTGGGAAAAGACGTCTCACAGGGCTAGGCTATTGACAAAGCTGTCTCATGGGGCTGGGCTGTTGGAATAAGCCTTCTTACAGGGCCCGGCTGCTGGGAAACGGCCGTCTCACGAGCCAGGCTATTTGAGAAACCCGTGTCATGAGGCCAAGTGTTGGGTAAAGCCATCTCACATGGCCAATTTCTGGAAAGCGGTCTTGCAACAAGAAAAAGTGTCTTAAACATTTTTGAACTATCACCCCTTCATTGCTATGTTAGCATTGGACATCAGAAAGCCGTAGCCAAAAGAGAAAGAATAGTGATGGGTCACATGTAACCCGGGGCAAAAGAGGAAACACAAAAAACATGTGTTGACAGAGTACATAGATGCGGAAATTGTGGCAGTATCCAAGATGAGGACAACAACATGAGTCTGGCAATGGTAGGGTTGCCAGCAACATTGCTGGACGCTCCCTTTTGCACAGCAGAAGTCGCAACGCATTAGAAACCATAACAGAAAGCAATTGTTGGGGCTTGGCCGGGCAAAGGGAGGCGAGTTGGATGTTGGGATTGTTGGCTGGAAACGTTGCCAAAAAAAGGCGATGGTGGACTATGGATTCTGGCTGCTGGATGTGATGATACAATCGTGGGAAAACCCATAGCGGTGAAATAGTGGCTCTTTGAAGTAGAATGGGAGAAAGTTTTAGGTTTTAAATGATCTAATTTAGGAAGCATGCTGAGGGAGTTTTGAGTTTTTGCTAGGAACTTGGCAGCAGAAAAGGGTGGTAGAGGTCACGAACGTTGGTAATGATCTAATGCTGTGTTGAAATTGTGTGGGTGCTAGATAAAATAGGAAGAAAGAGAGAATGATGACTCTCAGTTATTTGCAAGTATATTGATGTGATATTTTCTAATGTTATGTGATGTCATATGAAATATAAAGAACTGGTCCCTGTCCTTATTTTTAATAATACTAGAATCTTAATTCTAATTAATTAAAAAAACAAATCATGAAATATATGGAAATACATAAATCAATCCTAAGAGATCATCTAAGATATGATATGAAATGTTATAAGATGTAATAAAGATATTACTTAATATTTCTTTATTTCTAACTAATTATATACAATTTTAGAAAATATGATAAAAATATAGAAATCAATTGAAGGATTATTATAAAAAATTATCAAATCTATTATTTTATAGATCTTAGTGGGAGTGTATGCATAAAAATTATCAAATCTTGTTAAATATAACTTGGAATATCTAAAAGTATGTTATGCTATAGGTATCCCATTCATAGTTGTCAATGCTAGATGGCAGCTTATGGCGGTGAGCCAAAAATCTGCCATGGAAATATGGCGGATGGCGTTGTAGATATGGCGACGTCGTGGCGGACTGAAAAATATTTTTATATATATAAAAAAAAGGCAAAAAAAATATTCCAAATATGACAAATAATAAAACTAACGACATATATGAAGAACAAATATATTCCTTGAAATAAATTCATCAAATGCATCACAATATCAAGAAAAAGAGTAAAACAATCATGACCAAATGCAAATCAAATCCTCAAACACACAATGTCATATCATAATAAGTCATAATAGTAGGGCAATAGAAGCTAGAAACAAAAAGTAGAATCCAAATCTCAAGTTCAGAACAAAATACAAGCCAACTCAACTCAACACTCTTAACACAAATTAAGACAAAGGCTAACTAAAATAAACTATTTTAGTTTCTAGTCCATATTCTCATCCTCAAGGTAATCATTGTCAATGGGTCCATCCGAGACACTGAAACCAGAAAAAGAAAAACAAAACTTGACCTTGACTTTCCATTGTAGCTCACTAAAGACACTGAAACCAGAAAAAAGAAAAACAAAGCTTAGCAAAGAGCTGAAAGTAGAAACAGAAGGCGGTAAGAAGGACGAGAAAAAAAGAAGAAAAAGAAAAGAAGTAGAAGGCAGAAAGAAGATAGAACTGAAGAAGGAAAGTAAAGAAGCAGAAGAATGCAAAGGAAGAAAAAGACCGAACTGAAGAAGGGAAGAAGAGGAACTGTCCCCAACTTGGTTAATGCAAGATGGAGGCCACCACTGCCGGCCAGTCGCTTCGCCGTGGTCGTCAAGGGTCATCGGAGGTTGCTTTGAAGACCCTTGGAGATGGAGGCGGATGCGTGAGGAAAGGGAGTGGAAATGGGCCTTGATGGGTTTGGGTTCCCTTTTATAAAACCCCAAAATCCCTAAAATAACCCCATTGTTTTTTTATTTCCTCGGAAAAAATGCCTGCTTCCGCCATGGCGCAATGAAAATTGCAGGCCACGAATTGCCTAAAAGCCGCCACGCCATGCAGGTCTCCATGGCGGATTGCTGAAATTCCACCACGCCATGGCGCCATGGTGCCGCCATGGCTGCAATTTTACAACACTGATTCCATTTAATTGTGTTATGACTAGGGCTACTATTTTGACGTATATGTGCTTCTAACGTGATTGGCTAAGTCTATGCTTCCCAATATGGCATTGTATTAGAGTGTTACCATCTT
Source organism: Dalbergia oliveri (assembly GCA_030441495.1). Lineage (NCBI taxonomy): Eukaryota > Viridiplantae > Streptophyta > Magnoliopsida > Fabales > Fabaceae > Dalbergia > Dalbergia oliveri. The sequence continues at coordinate 10,695,017 of JAMLFY010000009.1, forward strand.
CAAGAGTCTCCCATTTTCTATTGACTTAATGGAACTTGATTGTTGTATATGTTTGCCTCTAATGTTTACGTTATTTTTTCCTTCCCGACTTAGTGTAAACCATTAGAAAAAGATGAAAACATAATGACTTTTTTTGGTAGTTTTTGCCATGGTTGTCATTTGACTTGTTATGTAGCTAGTTGTCATTGATCAGATGAGCTCCAGGTGGATTCTTTCTTCTTTTTTGTTTGATAAAAGAAGAAATTTCATTAACAAGAAAGGAAGTATAATGCAGATAGGAGAGGATAAGGGATAACGAAAACAAAAATAAAACATCAAAAGATCAAAGCTTTCCAATCTCTTATTATATCAAAGATGGAAACCGTTCTAAAAGGATCATGTGCCTTACACCAAATTGATGCTAGGCGTCTAATCTTATCCCACAAAACTTGTTTATCTGAATGTCTGCCATGAGAAATGCAAGTATGCTCTAATCAAATATAGCAAATAACTTGCAAAGATTGCCATAAGGAGTTGGCCTCTTTTCTCCTCCCAAAACAGCAAAACTAGTCAAAAGGAATTGGTCCATGGTTTTATTTATTTCTTTGGATAAAAGAGTAGATCCACGTTTTAGGACACCTAACGTTTGCAAAAAAGACTAAACAAAGAATTCCATAGAGTCAGCCAGGAGCAATGCAGAAACAAGTATGTAGTTGATTCTAAGCTAGCAGCACCACACATAATACACATCGGGAAAGAGCCTTTTGTGGTCTTTGAACCATCAACATATAATTGGTATTAATTCTGTTAGCTCATTGTTCAAATTAAAGATTTAACCTTCAAGAGACTTTGGACTTCCAAATGGGTTTATCAAGGCAAAAAGGATTGTTCAAAGAATGGGTTTGAATTTGAAAGTATGATTTACATGAAAAATCCCAGAAGACTCAAGAGACCAAGGCCTTTAATATGGATAAGAGGATAAAATGACTGAATCAAGGAGACCCAAAAGGAATGCTAAGTCTAAAGACTCTATCATTTAAATTTATCAAAAAATGGAAGTTCCAAGAGTTAGTGGAATCCTGAACATAATGAAAATTTTGGATTGGGGACTGAATGTTGAAGAGAATATAACCGATTAAGCCATGGAAAAGCTATACAAAAGGAAGAGTCATCTATCCAATGATCCTCCTAAAAGTTGACTTGGGAAGTGAGTTTCCAGGGACTAAAATGAGTAGCTTGAGAAGTTGTATTAGCATCCCACCTATTCCTGTCAAGGCGAGATTTACTTCAACTTGAAGAGTGCTGTATGTATTTTTGTGTATCTAAATGTACAGAAAGTCTCCTCTCTACAGAGGGATTCAGAAGGTGAGTAACCAAAAAGGAAAATTCCTAGCCTAAACAAGGATAGATTTTCTGGTCATAAAAGATTTCCTAGAATAGACTAGACTAAATAAAGGAAATAATAAAGCAATCAATTTTATTTACAGAAATACAGGAATAAGAATCAGAGAATCAACTCAGGCTTAATGTCCTCTTTGACACGCTGTCCACACTCCCCTTATGCTGGCTTGAAGATATCCTTCATTGACAGCTTGTTTATTATGGTATCCAAGGTCTTCTTAGGTAATCCTTTGGTTAGAATGTCTGTTGATTGTTCTGGAGTAGGAGCATAAGAAATGCTAATCTATCCTCTTTCAATCTTTTCCTTTATGAAATGTTTGTCAACTTCCACATGTTTGGTTCTGTCATGTACTACCGGATTATGAGCAATGGAAATTGCAGATTTATTGTTACAATACAACCTTATTGGTGGGGAATTAGGAACCTTTAACTCTTGCAAAAGTTTCTCAACTCACAGTGCTTCACAAATTCCATGAGCCATAGCTCTAAACTCAGCTTCTGCACTACTCCTGGCCATAACACTCTTTTTCTCCTCCAACTAACTAGATTTCCTCCAACAAAGGTACTATAGCCAGATGTTGATCTTCTATCCATGACACTTCCAGCCCAATCTACATCTATGTAGGCTTCTACTTGAAGGTGCCCACGGTTTTTGTAGAGTACCCTCTTCCCAAGTGACCCCTTCAAGTATCTTAGGATCCTGAAGAGAGCTTCCATGTGTTCTAGGCCTGGTGAGTGCATAACTGGCTTACCATGCTCATGGCAAAAGCTATATCTGACGTGTGTGAGATAGATAGATTAGCCTTCCCACCAGTCGTTGATACCTTCCTTTGTCCATTACATTTTCTGGTTTTGCTGGCAGCAATTTTATGTTGGGCTCCATGGGTGTTTCCGCAACCTTGCATCCAGTAATCCGTTTCCTTCAAAAGGTCTAGAATGTACTTCTGTTGATTCATAAAAATATCTTCCTTGGGCCTAGCAAATTCAATTCCAAGGAAGTATTTCAATGGACCAAGTTCCTTGATTTCAAAAGTTTTAGCAAGCCTCTCCTTTAGGTTTGTTAGTTCCAAGCTATCATCACCTGTCAAGATAATGTCATCCACATATACAATTAAGATAGCAATTTTATTATCTAAATACTTGTAGAAAAGTGTGTGGTCAGCTTGGCTTTGGATATAACCAAGACCTTTCACCATTGTCCCTAGCCGTTCAAACCATGCACTTGGAGATTGTTTCAGTCCATAGAGGGACTTCTTAATTCTGCACACCTTGTTCTTCCCAAGTTCTTCCTCAAATTCAGGGGAAGACTCATAAACACCTCTTCCTCTGGTTTCCCATTTAGAAAAGCATTCTTTACATCCAATTGATGTAAAAACCAATTGTAATTGGCAGCAAGTGATAGGAGAATCCTCAGAAGTTGAGTTTAGCAACAGGTGCAATGGTCTCTTGATAATCTACTGCATATGTTTGAGTAAACCCTTTTGCTACCAATCTAGCCTCATACCTCTCTATGCTTCCATCAACTTTGCACTTAATGGTGAAAACCCACTTACATCCCACTAGTTTTTTATTATGTGGCAGGTCTCATTCTTCTTGAGTGCATTCATCTCTTCTAAGACCTGCTAATTTCCAATTGGGATCATCTAGTGCTTCCTCAATGTTTCTAGGTTCAAACAAATCTAAATCTTAGATGTAAAGGCTTGGTGACTCTGGAGCGTTTTGGTAAGAGACATATTTGGAAATAGGATGATTGGTGTTGGTTTTGGGTGCCTTTGTAGGTTCTGTTTCTTTCCTGAGAGCTATTGGCAAGTAGGATTAAGGGTAGAAGTTTCAGAGTTACCTAGAAGTCCATGAGGTATTTTTGCTAGGCCGTCTTCTATGATATCTAATTGGCTTGGTGAGAGATGCTGACTGGTCTCTAGTCCGCTTGGGAATTTCCGAACATTAACCTTGAAGCTCTTTATTTGACTGTGGTATTTCTTTCCTTGTTTGGGTTCCACCTTCTGTTTGGCACAAATTTTTCAGAATTTGTTTCCACTTGTTCTTCCATATTGATTTCAGTTGTTTGTTCAGTGAAATCCGTTTTTCTCAATATGTAAGATAGGAGTGGGTAAAGGTTCATGCAAAAAATTATCTTCTCCTATATTCTCCCCTGAGAATTTTTCTTAAAAAAAGGTTGATGTTTGAAAAAAGTCACATCCATGCTAACGTGAGACTTTTTTGTGAGGGTTGAAATATTTATGCCCTTTTTGGTTTGGGGAATAAGCAATGAAAATGCATTTTTCTGCTCTTGGGTCAAGTATGGACTGAAAGGGGAGGGTGTTTGCAAGAAACAGTGCAACCAAAAACTTTTAAAGGCAAGTCGGTATGCAATCTACATGCTGGAAAATATTTCTTGAAGGTGTCCAAAGGTGTGCAGTAATTTGGCACACGTGTGGGCAATCGATTTATAAGAAAGGCTGCTATTAGGACAGCATCTCCGCACAAATATTTGGAACATTACCCTCAAACATAATGACACGGGGTACCTTAAGAAGATGTTTATTTTTCCTTTCAGCAATTCCATTTTGTTGAGGTGTATTTGGGCATGTAGATTGATGCTGAATACCTTTATTTTGAAGGAATTCACCAAGGTTCTTATTATATTCAGTGCCATTGTCACTTCTTAAAATAGAAATTTTTGTGTCAAATTGTGTTTCTACCATCTGTGAGAAGCATTTAAATATTTTAGGAACCTCAGATTTTTCATTCATTAGGTAGATCCAACATAGCCATGTGTGATCATCGATAAAGGTTAGAAACCATCTTTTTCCAAATTGAGTTGTAATTTTTGATGGACCCCACACATCATTATGGATCAAATGAAATGGTTTAGATGCATGATAAGGTTGATAATGGTAAGGAACTCTACGACTCTTAGCAAGAACACAGCTTTCACATTCAAACAAGTAACAATCAATACTTTTGAATAAACTTGGAAACAAGTGTTTAAGGTCCTGGAAATTAGGGTGTCCTAGTCTATTATGCCAAAGCATTATGTGGCCCCTCACATGGGAAGAATTTATACCACTACATGCTCGAGCTACTTTGTCTTCGGAAAAATCCTCAAGGTAATAGAGTCTATTCATCATCTTAGCATTGTCAATCATCTTCCCCGAAGTCCGGTCTTGAAAGATACAATGAGTGTCAAAGAACTTCACAAGTTGGAGTCCTTGCAGATTTTACTAATAGAGAAGATTACATGAGAGTTTTGGTACATGTAGGACATTTCTTAGATCAATAGTTTTGGATAAGTCAATCCTACCTTTTCCTGCAATAGGTGAAAAACTACCATCTGCAATTCTAATCTTTTCACTTCAAGAACAAGGAGAGTAAGTTTTAAATAAAGGGGAAAGACTTATCATGTGGTCAGATGCACCTGAATCAATGATCCATGGTGTATGCAGATTTGAGGTGCAGTTAAGGGAAGTAGGGGAACTAAAATTACCTGTTTGTGCCAAAGAAAAACTAGGAGTACTAGACAAAGAACTAGACTTTTAACAGCTTTATGAGTTGGTCAACCTGTTCCTTACTCAGAGGGCTTTTCAGCCTCATGAGCAGTTGGAAAAGAATGAGTTTTTGGGCTTGTTTTGCTGCCTTTGAGATGTGCTGGCTTTCCAATAATTTTCCAGCAAGTTTCTGGGTGTGACGAGGTTTGTTGCAGTTCTCACACCAAAGATTTGAGGAGTTCCTCTGATTTGTTGTGCTCTTAAGTGTAGGCTTCCCTAAAAGCGCATTGGTCTCAAGGGAAGTTGGTTCAACTTTGGTTTTTCCCATCATCACAACTCTATGGTTTCCTCTCTTCTAACTTCTGAAAAGATTTCACCAATTGAGGGCAGGGTTGTTCTTCCAATAATTCTGCCACGAACTTCATCTAGTTACTCATTGAGACCTGTAAGAAATTGGAATATCCTTCCTTCTTCCACCGTCCCTGGTGATGTTTAGCATCTTCAGCCGAATTCCACTTGTAAGTGTTGAAGTGGTCAAGGTCTTGCCATACTCGCTTTAAGGTATGAAAGTATTTTGTCACGTTGTCACCTCCTTGCCGAATCTCTCTTGCTTGTAGGGTGAGTTCATAAATTTGGGATTTATTTCCAAGATTAGAGTACATCTCTATGACACTATCCCACAATTCCTTGGTTGTGGAATAGTACATATAGTTACTACTGATATCCTCCTCCATTGAGTTCAGCAGCCATGTCATCACCATAGAGTTTTCAGCATCCCACACGTTGTATTGTGGGTTAGTAATGTTAGGCTTGCTTCGCTCGCGTGAGGTAACCAATCCTTCCTCTACCACGAATGTATAGCTAAACCAATTCGGACCATGAGGTAGTTTGACCCATTGCGTTGAAATGTGGTGAGCTGAATGGGAAGGGAGTCGCCAACCAACACCTTTTGCTCAATTTGGAGTGGCGTTCTCCTCCTATCATTGCCAATCAGTATGAACTGTCGCCATGGCTAAATCAAGGCACAACACACAGAGATCACCTTTGATGCCAACTTGAAGAGTGCAGAATGTATTTTTGTGTATCTAAATGTACAGAAAGGTCTCCTTTTTATAGAGGGATTACAGAAGGTGAGTAACCAAAAAGGAAAATTCCTAGCTAAACAAGGAAAGATTTTCTGGTAATAAAAAATTTCCGAGAATAGACTAAATCAAATAAAGGAAATAATAAAGCAATGAATTTTATTTACAAGGAAGAATCAGGGATAAGAATCAGATAATCAAATCAGACTTAATGTCCTCTTTGACACCCTGTCCACACTTCAAATAACCCAATGCCATAAGGAAAGTGGTTTGAGCGGAAAACGCAAAGCCATGTAGTTGTAAAGGCAAATTTTTGACATTATCGTTTACAACGGTGATAGATGGGCCAAGAGTTTCTTGCTCAAATTATTGGTGTTGGAATATGTGTTTGAATAATGAACTAGCTAAGTTCATGTATCTAAAATAGTTCCATGGGAAGTACATCAAGCCATTATTATTGTTTTGGAAATAAGAGTAGAAGCCAATGTGTAGAATCTATCTCATGTATATATACTCATGTATGATGAATGGAACAACTAAGCAGTTCATTCACAATTTCTATTTTTTTCCCCTCAAGTAGTTGTTTTTGGAGTTGATTGTGTTGTGGCCCAAATTGAAGATTGGGAATTGAAGATTGTGGCCCAAATTGGTGTGCATTAGTAGCGAGGCTAATGTTAATTGGACATGATCCCATATTGATAAACATTCCACTTTTGGGTATTCTGTATTCATTGTAGGCAATTTTATTTCTTGGAAAAATAAAAGCCAAAATGTGGTTGCACAATGCCAAGGTATAGTATCGTGCCATGGCATTCACCACATGCAAAATTATCTGGCTAAAGCAACTTCTCACAAAACTTCAATTTGGGGAGAACAAACAAATAACACTTGTTTGTGATAATTAAGTTGCATTGCTATTGCCTATAATGGTTTTTCCCATGAGAGGACCTAACACATCAAAATTGATGCCCATATCATTATAGGTCCTGGAATAAATTATGTTTGTAACAAGCTTGGTGCCATGCGATCTATGTGCCCGACTTGATGGGAAGTACTAGAATCTGTCATTATATTACAATCATGTATTTGGGCAAAAATTTACCGTCCCCTTCTGAGGGGCATGATAAATGAATACTGGCCCAACATCCTTGTTCTCCTGTAACCATTCAAATTTGCTGGTCCCTCCTTTCCTCCGAATAATCACCATTGATGTGTGTTAAGCTAACAGCTTGGGCTTTTAGGATAGTTTGTTCATGGCAATGAGCTTTGGTAAAAGTTATGTATATATGAAAAATGATGGTTTGCTTTGGCAATGTTTGGGAGAAGTTTGTCATTCGCCTATGTTAAGACACCGGGTCCCTGAAGGCATTAAAGTGTAAAAGGAAAAAATATAGGAGTATTGTGGGGATTGTAAGAATGACTAACTAACTACTGAGGTGTAAGGTGTGTGTGTGTGTGTGCGTGTTGGTGGCAGGAATGTGCATGTGGGAGTCTGTTGGGGAAAAGGGAATATTTTTAAGGGATTGAGGAAGAGCGAGGTAGGCTGCTTATTGGCTTATGCTTGGGAGAGACTGAGCTGCTATATTGTTCAGAAACTTCTCTTCTTCTGCCTTGACTGATCTCTCCTAGATATCTGTACAAGGAGTGTGAATAATACTTCATATTTTCCTTCTTTGCTTGTTTTCTTTTGTGGTTTCTATCAGCCTATCTGTGGTGTACAGCATTGTTTTCAATTGAAAAGAGGGAAAGTATAATTGATTGTATGCTTATTTTATGCTAGTCGCAGCATTTGTTACAACAAAGTGACAAACACAATGCTTCTGTTCTAAAATATCTTTCGGGTTGTGCAGGTTGAAGGTGATTTGGGTTGTTTGATACCAGGGGTTTCAGGTTTGCGGTATCGAATTACAAAAGATGCCATTGGAAAATTCATTTCATTCCAGTGTACTCCAGTACGTGATGATGGTGTTGTGGGTGATGTGCGAATCTGCATGGGACAGGATCGTGTTCGCCCTGGTAACATGTTTATGGATCTATGCTGAAAAGTTTGAATAAAGAATTTGGTTTAATTTTCTGAATACCAGATATAAGAGGAAAATTCACAGTTCTCGCTAATGGCATGGATACATTTGAGATGATGGGTTTTGATGGAGGAGGAATACAGATAACTGATAGTGAAAAATAGGACAAGATATGATATGTTATTTTGATGCAAATGATAAAGCACCACCACTCTCTATAGCAATACTAATCTGTGTTGTCAATTCACTACGTGCTTCTTTAAAGTATGTTCATTACATCAGTTCACACCATATCAGCGTAAGAAACCATAAGTCTTTATTATTTCTTTTCTTCTTTCCCTAGCTAAAAATTATAATTTTTAACACAATCTTGACATTTTAATTTCAACACAAGCTTATCACTCGTTTGCTGAGTCTATACTTGCACTTATCTTCTCGTGCCAACAAGAAGGCCACAACAATTTTGACACTAAAACAACACTGTTGAAAACTAGATTCTGCAGGCCTAGACCGCCTTCCTTCGTGGGCTTGTTACACACCCCATTTTACAAGATGGTTCCTGCTTGAATCTCTTGTTATAATCTATCTTGGGAGCAAGCTTTTTGAGATTTTTGGATTGACCTGGGTTCACTTGATCGGCTGCATCAATTTCTCCTTTTTGGAGAGAACTGGGTTCATTGGATGCACATGGACTTGCATCAATTTTGTCCTCCTATCTAGTTATATTCTTCCTTCTCTTCATGTTAATAAGTTTTTTATTTTATCCATATTAAAATGTTTAGAGGCTTTGGGTTTAATAAACAAGCTAAGATTTTGTTCAGTGTTCAGTTCTTGCTATTATATGTTGTCTTTGGCTGGAGGTAGAGTTTTCAAGGGAACTTCTCCATGTTTAGACAACATTTCTGATAGGATTATCTTTACTTCCATGTGGTGCTCTACAAATGGTTATTTTAGAGGCAATATGCTGTTACGTATGTATAGACTATTGAGGGTATGCCTTGTTACATAGCTCAATCTCTTTGGATCAGCATGTTTTCTTTTGCTTCTATTCTTGTGAGGATCACTTATCCCCTCTCTTTGTTACTGAATTTCTTGTGAGGATCAATTAATGAATTTCTTTTTTCCATCAAATAAGTTCTAATATCTTTTCTACTTGGTAAGCTGTTCACACTAGAATTTTCAAAACTGTTATTTATAGCATATTGGGACACTCAAGAAACAAGTCTTGATTTACTCACATTCACTCCTGGAGAAACGAAAAAGATCCTTTGTATCAAGTTTTGATATCTGTTGCAGTCTTCAGAAGTGCACCACAAAATTCCAAATGAAACTGGCTAAGGATTACCCACTATAGCAAAACCTTAGATGCACCAAAGTCCTCGGCAAAATAACACAAGCAGCCACATGAGCTGAGAAACTCAAAGCCTTATGATTAGCAATGGTTGCCATCATATTTCTTATTGTAAAACTTTTACAATTATAAAGGCTAGAAAAAACCTACTTCAAAAGCAATGAATTTGCTAAATCACCACCATCCTCCTGAAGGAAAGAGAATTATCATCTGAAAAGTAATTCAACTATCTAGTTATCCCCACTGAAATCAAAAGATCTCACCCACAGTGTCTGCATTGTCATTTAGAATGTCATTTTTTATTCAAGAAATGAGATGTTATTATTCATATGAGGATGGTACTAAAGTGAAAATGTTGTGTTTGACCAATAAATAAGCGTTGCTGCTGCTTCTTTTTGCCATTTGTTTTGTTGTTGCTGTTTGCTGTGTCTGAGATTATTGTGCTTGCCTTACAAGTTGATTCTCACAGTGAAGTTATTTCTTGGTGATCAGGAAGCCCGAAACTACTTTCTTTATGCATAGTCGGAAATGCTGTTGAAGGAACAATGCTAAGCGTTGAAAGAAGTATTGGGGTGGTGAAGAGGGTGATTCTACTTACCGCTGGTTCAGGGTACTTTTCAATGTCAGCTTTTTGAGTTGTCAAAATCTTTATTTAGATTTCAAATTTTGATTGGGACTAACTAAAATCTTGTGTTCCATTTTGCCAATGTTTAAGGAGTGTTTAAAATTTGTTTCTTCCCATATATGACATTGGATTAGCTTTATTGATACTGAAAATAGTCAACTTGCTTTTGTGATGTTTCTAATGAACTTGTGGGTTGTTGACGGTTTTCTTTCATTCCTTGATGTTGGCATTTCTAAAAGGCTGTTTTGGTTATTAGGTCATGTCACAAACCCAAATTGGATTTCAGCTTGAGAGTTGGGGCAGCATCAAGACGAGATTAAAGATGGTAGAATCTTGTGTTAGATTGTTTGGACATGGGTGGAGAGTTAGAGTAGATTAGAAGGAAGACAATCCACTAGCTAGAGGTAGTTGAAGACTTATAAAAATCATAGGCAAAACCATTAAGAGATTTACATTTTAATGAGTGTAATGTAAATGTGATTCATAACATTTTCTTGAACAATTTTGTTGCATATGATTCATAACATAACACTATAGCGTTGTATGATCCATGTAGTTGAGCCCATTTTGTGGGACAAGGCTTAGTTATTGTCTAGAACAAGGAACCAAGGGAAGGGAGTAGAGAGGGCTAGGTAGGGGGGTTTTGTTTGAGTGCTAGTGGTTGGAGTGTGGCTAAAAATGGACTGTTACGGGTCACCATAAAAGGACGATGGCTGGAGGCAGTTGCATGCACCTAGATGTGCTAGGATGTGGACTAGTAGGCGAGGAGAAGCAAAAGTGCATGGAGGACGTACGTTACCAATAGGTGGTTGGCTGATTGGGGATAAGCCAATTGGAGTTGTCTGAAGTGGCCTAAGGTAGTGGCCGCTAGTAGGTAACATGATTAGCGGAAGGTACATGAGGCACGTGGCTATGTTCAACAAGGTTCATTGGTAATTGAAGCGCAATGGAGACCATGCAAATCTATTAGAGAAAGCATTTTTGTCTATACAAACATGAATTGTGTGTGTGTGTGTATATATATATAATATAATATAATATAATATAATATAATATAATATGTCCAACTTAAACTGCAGTAAATGTATGCAAGAAACTAAGTTATAGACAAGATAAAATTGGCAGTATCAGTAATATGAAAGAGCACCTAATCAATGTTTAATCTACTATAAATAAAATAATTAGGATGTCTAATAATGTATTTGGGAAAAACATCCTTCTTAGATTTGTTCAAATTCAACTCGCTTCCCTCTAGTTGTATGACCTACACTCACCTCCCTTGAGGACATAACAATTAAATGATTTTAGGTGAGTTACTAAAAATTCCCTTCATCTTTCTTCCTTCGCAGATCCTGACTCCCGCCATCATCATCCTCTACCACAACCCAACCTTGACTTAAGTCACCCATTGGTTCAAATTGCAAGTGGCAACCTTCAATAGCCTCATCCTCGTAGTGCTCTTGATTGGATGGAATGCAGAAAATATGGAGAGAGAGAGAGAGAGAGAGAGAGAGAGAGAGAGAGAGAGAGAGAGAGAGAGAGAGAGAGAGAGAGAGAGAGAGAGAGAGAGAGAGAGAGAGAGAGAGAGAGAGAGAATCCGACGGATTAGGGAAAGATTCTAACTGATAGAGTACAAAAGAGCTATGCGGATAAGAGAAGGAAACCACTTGAGTTTGCAGAGGGAGATCATGTATTTTTGAAAGTTACCCCCACAATAGTGTATAGGACGTGCCATGAAAGTCAAGAAGTTGAGTCCTAGGTTCATTGGCCCTTTCCAGATCCTCCAAAGAGTCGGACCGGTGCTTATCGAGTGGCCCTTCCACCCCATTTGGCTAGACTACACAATGTTTTTCATATTTCACTTCGCAAATACAACCCTTCAGAGTCATGTGTTAGCACCCGAGTCTATACAATTAAAAGATAACTTAACTTTCACCCTACCGCCTACTCGTATAGTGGACCACGGCACCAACGGTTACGGAACAAGTCTGTGGCTTTGGTTAAGGTGGTTTGGGGAAGGGTAGCACGAGGAGCTCACTTGGGAGCTAGAGTTAGAGATGAGGCACCGCTATCAGATATATTTTCAGGTACATTGAATTTAGAGGCGAATTCTTTTAAGGAGGGGAAATGTAACGCCCCAATTTCTTTATACTAATTGCTTTGGTTAGCTAATGGATGAATTGAATTATCTTTGTGTGGAATTAGAGGTATGTGAAAATAATATTTTAATGGGCGTTTCATGTTTATGTTAGTGATTTTGTATGTGAAATTATTAGACTACTCTCACTTAGATATACTTAATTGATAAACTACCCTTCTCATACACACCCACACTCTTAAAAAAAATGAAAATAAAAACCCAAACCCCCCAATTATTTCCCTCACTCACGGTTACAACACACACATACACCACCCATCACTCTTCTTCTCTTCCTTCTCCTTCCTTTCTTTCTCTCCATCTTCCTCCATCATCCCAACCTCCTATCTTCTTCAATTCTTCACCAAATCCAACAAATAAATACACTTTTTCATAGCTCTTCCACCCAACAAACTCAAATCCACCATTAGTTTTTCAAGAAAAAGCCTTCTTCTACCTATTCCAGAGCAAACTAAAATTCGGGATTAAGGAAAGAAAAAGCTTTTGTTTCCTTACTTGGAGATCAAACTTCAAGGAGCTTGTGGTCTTGATCTCTAGTGAAAACCATTCTTTGGTAGGGGTTTCTACGTTTTGCTTTCTCTTTATTTTTCTTTATTGAAGTAATTTCGGATTTGTAATTGGGAACCATTTTATACCATGATTTGGTTGAGTTTTTGGTAGGATTTTGAAGAAAATTGAATGTTGGCTGTATATATATATGTATACCTTTGTTTTTTATGCATGAGAGCTTGAAAATGTAACCTTAAGTGTGGTGTTTGTATAGGTGAAGCATGATGCACGAAAATGAGTAAGTATGCATGCTATGTGTTTGAGAAAATGTCTAAATGAAAGTAAATGTTATTTGGGGTTGAGCTATTGCATATTTGTTGGATGGATAGTTAGTTTAATGCAATACTGAATGTTTACAAAAGTAGTAAAGCTAAGTTGATGAGGGAATCTTGGAAGTTATACGCATAAAAGTGTAAATTCGGCCATGTGTTGGATAGGTCTATTTTACCATGTTTTTGTGATGTTTTGAGTTGGATTTTTATAAAAATTAAGTGTTTGATCTATATAGATATATGATCCCTTGTTTTTAATGCATAATAACTTAGAAATATGACTTTTGGTGATGTTTCCTGATGAGCAACGTTATGCACGAAAATTGCTCATTATATATACTATTTGTTTGATTAAATGTCTAAGTGAAACTAAGATAAGAAATTGGAATTAAGACATAAAGATTAAGGGTTGACTTATGTCAACAAAGAGGGTTCCACATTGAATCGTTTTTAGGGCCATGAGACTGGGCATTGACTTTCTTTATAGTGCACATGAGGGTTTCGGTGTTTCGCATTAAGGCTTGGTCACGACGTGAAGCATGAGCTCATAGCTTTTAAAGTATCTAAATAATAAATAGAGAGAAAGGATAGTGATATTAATAGGAACACAAAAGTCATGAAGTAGATAAGATCAAAGAAAAAAAAAAAAAACCTTAACTATAATGTATTCAATGTTTTGTATTAGGATAGTCATTTATGCATGTTATGACATTTAATGAATAAGTCTAATCTTTCTCCATGCTTGCATGTCTCTTTAATTATACTAGTAAAGTTCTTTCATGCATGCATGTACATCTCATACCAAGACCATGCTAAAAGACACCTTACCTTGATAAGGAATGGTTGCGAAATTCTAAAATTGAATCTCATGATTGTATATTAATGATTTCAAAAGAAACCAAGGTAGACTAGAGATGAATATGATGTCATGTTAGTTGCATATCTCCTCCTAGATTTCAATTGATTTCTCACCCTTTCCCTTCTTCCATATCATCTCTAGATGAGCGGGTAGACCCTAATGCAGAAACTTACAGGCAGAATGTGCTTTTGCTTTGATTTGGAAATTGCGCTATGTCACTTGATCTCTTTTGATATTTTGAAATGCTTATAGAATTACATGTCATTTTTATTTTGGAGTTGATACTTGGATCTTTCTTTTGTATTTGGGTTGTGAGACCTTTATTCTTCTATATTTTGTATTTTGTAGCCTGAGGCTCCTAATCTTGATATGACATTGCTATGTTCATGTTGTGAATTGAGTGGCTCTAAGTGTCTTATGATGATGGTATGTAAGATACTAGGATGTTGTATTTTGAACACAATTGGCTAAGGATGATTGGTTATTTGTTTATAATTTGTCTTCCAGGCACCTACCCTGCCGTTACCATGCCGAATTTTTATTAGAACTATTAGCAACATTTATATTTAATATGGAAAGGCTCATGAAATAGGACGTGATTCCTTGGTATTAATTTTTATGTGACTCGAGTACATATAAATGAGTACTAGGGAGTTACATTTTGAGAGAGAGAGAGAGAGAGTTTTTGAATTTGTGTATCCTGAAGAAAGAAATGGAAGGTAGCAAGTTATGGAGGTAGTTATTGTTGTTGAAGTATGGATGGTGTGGGCGGCGAAGTGGAGATTGCAAGGATTGGATTGGAGGGAGGGTTTTATTCATGTGGTGTTGTGTTTAGAGCTTAGCTTCGATTCTATGAAGTTTTGATGGAAAGAAAAAAGAAGTGAATAGAGAAGGTAGATTCGATAAGCACCAAAAAGAACACGAGGCAATTGTTAATGATCAAATTGTTTGAGGTTTTCCTAAGATGATGATTATGGTGGGAGTGGGGGTATCTTTGGGTGAAGGATAAAAGATAAAGGGCATTTTCTGTAACTCACCTAAAATCGTTTAATTGTTGATGCCATTAGCAGAGGTGAGTATCGGTTGGATAACTAAAGGGATGGCGAGCTGAATTTCAACAAATCTCAAGGAAGGGGAATATAGTTTGCACTAAATTCGTTTATATCGGCAAATATTTTTGTACGTATTACTTGGTGTCATATAATCCATGCTCTACTTTGTAGTTGAGACACATATTATCATGTCTTTCTGTCTTGAAGAAAGTTGGGCTTAGGGAGAAAGGCAACCCTAAACTGTTATCCAGACCCATTGTCCTTCGGTAATTTATTTTTGTTGGAAATCGTGTTTTCCTTTACATATTTTTCATTGTCTTTGTCATGTTGTCTCCTTTGGTAGCATCCAATAGTCTTAGGCATTATCTGCTACTACCATTCACTACTAGCCTCTATTCTTTGGTGTTGATTTTGATTGCCTACCTCACCCTTGGGACCACCACCTATTGTGCGGCCTATCCTTGTCAATTGTGCCTCGATTGGCCACTGATGTGCTTTTAGTGCGTCAAATGCTCTTTGCTTCACAACCACTTGTTGCCCTTTCTTGCCACGCATATTGACGCCTTCGCGGCGTCTTTGCCACCGCACCCAACTGAAGCTTGCCTTAATGCCATCTTTCCAAATGTCTTTGGCTTTCAAATCATGTAATTAGGGAAATTGTATATTGTATATTCTTGTATACTTGTAAATATTATTGTATTTATTCCGTGTCTATATAATCCATCTTTTGGTGTGTTGTTGAGACATGGATTCTCATATGCCATTCTCTCCTCACCCGTTTTCCCAACAATCAGGTGTGTACTCGAACAACAATGATTCAATATATAGCAGAGCTATTTCTCTGTAGTTGTTGAGATAGTTTTATATAAATTTCATAGGCTACCTCCTGTATTAGTGTATTTTAGATGTGAATATCAAATACGCATATTTGGATATCTTTAGAGAAAGTTGGGCTGGCGCGTATTGTAGAGAAGATGATAGACTTTTGCCTTAAGTGATTTGAACGTGTATGGAGGGTACTTGTAGAAGCTTCAGTAAGGAGAGTGGATTAGATGTGAGCTTGTACTATAAATAGAGGTAGGGGAAGATCTAAGAAAACTACAGGGGAAATAGTTGGAAGTTACGAAATGTTAATGGGTTAAACATAAATGTGATATATGATAGTGTATTATGACGTTGTTTGATCCTTGTAGTTGACCACATTTAGTAAGACATACTTGTTGCTGTTGTTGTATGTGGATATCATTGGAGATCTTTTCTTTTCTTTCTCTCTCATCGTTAGAAGATGTAATGTTTGGAATGTTGATATGTAGCTGTCAAAAGGGTTTTTTTGTTGCAAATTAGTCCTAAGTCTCAAGTTTTCTCTCACATGCAGTGTTGTTTGGATTATTCGTGAGTACCAGTCATTATGAAAAGAAGATAATTTTATTGATGAGGCGAGAGTGTACATAATTGTAGGTGAAGAGTTCTTCCATTAATCCTATATGTCTCTACTTTACTCTCATGTGTAGTGTTACTTGGCTTATTTCCGAGTACTAATTATTTTGAAAAGGTAAATAATAGTATTGATGAGGCGTGAGAGTACGTAATTGGAAGTGAACTAAAGGGTTTTTCCTTGATGCATCAATGGGGTGACACCAAAGTGCATGCAGAGTATTTGTCAATATCATGAATGTCGTAATTCCTTCAACAAGTTTAGTGTAGTAACTCCTTGAATATGTCATGATCTGAACATGAAAACAGGCAAGTAAACATGGCTATTTTATTGTAATGAAAGCAGTGACAATGAGGCTTTTCCCCGAGTCATGTTTTGTTGATCTTCCTGTCATGCTGTTTCTATATCTTGTTGATGAAAGCGAAGTAAACATTTGATTTGATTGACTAATATTGTTTTAACTCTTTGCAGACCAGCTCTGATGGCACACAAACTGAAATTATGGGTGCCACCACAGCATTGTATATGCAATCAATTGA
Source organism: Dalbergia oliveri (assembly GCA_030441495.1). Lineage (NCBI taxonomy): Eukaryota > Viridiplantae > Streptophyta > Magnoliopsida > Fabales > Fabaceae > Dalbergia > Dalbergia oliveri. The sequence goes on from JAMLFY010000009.1 coordinate 10,711,828, forward strand.
TGACATTGGCTGCTTTATTTCTGTTTCGTGTGAGCCTGTCCGGAGTGATTGGGCTCGTGGACCCATGGTTGTTTCTGAACAAATTGGACCTATAATACCTGGTACCAAACACCAATTCTTTATAACGTGGCATCAATAAATATAGGTTTCTTTTCAAACATTTTGTTTTGGAACTAGGCAATTTTAATGCGATACAATTGTTCTTTTTGGTTTATTATATTGCAATTCAGGTCCCCCAACTTGTCATTCTTTGGAATTTCTTGGATCATTGATGGAAGGGCAATGCTTGAAATTTAATGCTGTGTACAGTGGAGGGTCAGGCTTCTGCAATCTGTTGTTTTGTTTATAACTTCATATCTCTACATGTAGAGCTTTTGATTTTATCCTTGTGGTTGTTCACCCTGACATGGAATTTATTGCATGCTTTTTAGGGAGAGAGGAGATTGCATTCATGATTGGTTTAGGGCAAAAGACAATGGTGTACGAGAAAAAATAAGTAGTTGTGGTGAGTCATGTAGTTATCACTTATCAGCTAAGTAGTGTTTTTTATGTATTGGTTATGGAAAAATTAAATGCTTGAGATATATTATTAGCAGATTTTTTGGATTTGACTCTTGAGGATGTTGGTGGGTGCATCGAATTAATATATACGCCTATGCGCATAGATGGAATTGGGGGGAGCCCAAAGAGCGTACTATCTGATCCAATTTCTCCCGGTAAAGTTGTTTTACATTTGAAATAATAGATATTATGGATTTTAGTATCACCTACTTTGTTAGGGTCGTTTTTTGGTGTACCCCACATTCAAAGGTCTTTAATCTTCTTTGCACAGCGGATCCAATGGGTATGGACCTCATAATACCTGAATGTTACGAGGACACGGAAGTTATCCCACTGAGAAAATATTTTGGTGGACATGAAGGAGTTGGAGAATATATTTGGTATCGGACCAAAGATAAGCTTGAAGGATCTGCCCTACTGGATATATCTAATGCATCTGATGTTGTAATATGTGGGACAGAGGCGTGAGTACCTAGATTTTGTGCTGTTATTTTCTATGAAAGTTTATATCTATTGGAAATTAGGATTGTGATTATCTTCCCTGTCATGGCAGAACGTATACGCCATCACTTAAAGATGTCGGAGCATACTTGGCCTTGTATTGGGTGCCTACTCGTGCTGACAACAAGCGTGGGGAGCCATTGATTGCAATCTGCAGTACCCAAGTTTCTCCAGGTATCACAGCAGTTCTTAGCTGGAAGTTCATTATTTATTGTCTTTTATTATACCTTTTCTTAACATGGTATGAAAATGTATTTTGATGTTGGTGCTATGTTGTCACCACTCCTATGTATCTGATAGAGTGCTCACACAATAATTAGTGTTGATTTGGGCAAGTGATGAGCTTGACGATATACTTGAGAGTGAAGGGTATCAAAGTTTACTTTGAATGGCAAAAGATGTCTATTGCCTAAGTTTTCATTGAATATATAAAGCAAGGTACAGAGAATAGTATGCTGAAATCTAGGCTAAATTATAGGGATTCCTAGACTATTATGAAGTGATTCTAATCTATTCTGTTAATGGCTGATTCTATCCTATTTATGGTAATACAACAGAATAATAACAGTTGTACACAGTAATACAAAAGAATAATAATAGCTGTACATAAATATAATCTATATAAGGCAACATTCCCCCTCAAATTGATGCTGGTTTATCGAAGCATCAATTTGCCACAAGAAACTGATGGCATTGAGTATGAGACTTAGTGAACAGATTAGCAACTTGCAAAGTGGTTGGAACATTTTGTGTATGTAATGACAGTCCACTTCAATATGTTTTGTACCCTTATGGTAGACCGGTTGGTAGTAATTTGAATTACACTTGTGTTATCTGCATGAAGAGATGTGGGGTTAGATTGTGGAAAGCCAAGCTCAGCCAACAATCCCCGAAGCCTAGTTACTTCGGAAAATGTAGCAGACATGGCACCATATTCAGACCCAGTGGAGGATTTGGAGACACGATCTTACTTCTTGCTTTTCCATGATATCAAGGAGTCCCCAAGGAACATGCACCAACCAGTGACAGGTCTACGAGTATTAGGATAGGCAGCCTAATCTGCATCACTATATGCAGCAAGTTGCATAGAAGAACCAGAAGAAAAAAATAAACCACGGGAAGCAGTTCCCTTGAGGTATCTAATGATGCGGACAGCAGCCATGTGAAGATGTTGAGGAGAGTGCCTAAATTGACTAACCTGTTGTACAGCAATAGAGAGATCAAGCCGTGCAATGGTTAAGTAGTTGAGGCTTCCTACCAACTGTCGATAAACCAAAGGATCAGAAAATTGCTCGCCCTCATTAGCATGATACTTAATATTCACCTCAAGAGAAGTATCAACAAAGGAGGATTCTTAAAGACCAACTAATTGAATTAATTCCTATTTGTACTTATGCTGATGTAAGAAAATGTCAGAAGAGTGCCTATGTACCTCCAACCCCAAAAAATAAGCAAGCTTACCAAGATCTTTCAAGTGAAAAGACTCCTGAAGATGCCGCTGTAATTGAGCAATCAATAAAGAATCAATCTTCATGATAACAATAGTGTCCACATATACCAAAAGAATGACAATTCTAGCAGGTTGTTCGAAGAAATGAAGAGGAGTCATATTTGCTCTGCACAAGATTAAATTGAAGCAAAGTGGAGTGAAATTTCTCAAACCATGCACGAGGAGCCTGTTTGAGACCATATAATGAGCGATTCAACTTACAAACTTCTTTGGTGGAAGAGAAAAGAAGTTGAGGCTTCCTACCAATTGTCGATAAACCAACTACGCGGCGTCATGTATATTTCCTCTTTGAGATCACCATGTAGAAAAGCAGTCTTGACATCAAATTGAAGGGACCAGCCTTGTGAGGCAGCAATAGCAAGTATTGTTCGAACTGTATTCATTTTGGCTGCGGAAGCAAATGTCTCCTCATAGTCGATCCCATATTCTTGTCGGAGACCTAAGGCAACTAAGCGAGCCTTGTAACAATCCAAAGACCCATCAAAGAGAAGCTTAATTGAGTAAACCCATTTATAGCCAATGGGTTTAACATGACTTGGACATTGAACAATGTCTTGTGTCTGATTATCTTGAAGCGCCTAAAGCTCCTCCTACATTGCTCTTTGCTAACACTCATGTTTGGCTGCATGTGAATAACAAGAGGGAACAGAAACATTAGACAACATAGTAGCACAAGAGGTATACCAGTCAGGAGGGCTGGAAACTCGAGTAGGCCGTCTTGGTATAATAGGGGCAAGATCAGTGGGAGTGGCTGTAATTGAAGAACGTCGATACACAGCCAAGCATTGGGCAGGCATTGTGTGATTATCAAATTTTGGAAGAATAGCCATTTCAAAGGAGGAGCTATCATGAGATGGAAAAAATATTGATTCTTAAAGAAAATAACATTTCGAGAAATGCAGATTCTGGTAGAAGCAGGATCATAGCAAACAAATCCTTTGTGATGTGTTGTACCCCATAAATGCACATTTAACAGATTGAGCAGACAGCTTGTGACGTTCATGAGAAGGCAAGTGAACAAAACACTCACAGCCAAAGGGATGCAGATGCTTGTATTCAGGATATTGACCATAAAGACGAAAATAAGGAGAATCAGGATTTAAATTCTGAGAAGGCAGTCGATTAATCAGGTAAATGCAGTGGAGAAAGCTTCTACCCAAAATGTAGGTGGAACAGAGGATTCTAGTAACAAGATGCAAACCACATCCAAGAGATGATGATTTTTTCGTTCAGCCAGGCGGTTTTGTTGAGGCATAGATGGACAAGAACACTGTGAGAAAATGCCTTTTTGATTCAAAAAAACATGAAATTCATTAGACATATATTTGCCACCAGAATCTGATTGAAGAACCTTAACAATAGAGGCAAATTGAGTTTCAACATAAGCAAGAAATGTTTTAAACACTTGAAGCACTTCAGATTTGGATTGAAGAAAATAAATCCATGTAAATCTCCTATAGTCATCGATGAATGTCACAAAGTATTTATATTGTGCGTGAGAAATAATAGGAGAGATCCCCAAACATCACTATGAATAACCTCAAAACATCTTGTTGCACAACTACCCGAAGTTGGAAAAGGAAGAATTTTTACTCTTTCCCAATTTACAAGTTGAACAATCTAAAGAAGGACGAGACAAAGAAGTTTGATCAGATTGTTAAACCAAAGGTGAACAAGTGAGACAAAATAGTTGGATTAGGATGCCCCAAGCGTTTGTGCCACACTTTACTTTTATTGGCAACTGAAGAAGACAAAGCAACATGACTAGGAATATGCAGCGGAAAGAGTCGTCCAACATTAGGGCCCTTCGTGATCACTGTCCTAGACACATGATCCAGAACAGAACAACCATCATGAGAAAAATGGACATCATAGTGATTGTCTACCAATTGGCCAACAGAAAGAAGATTATGTGAGAGCCCAAGTGATACAAGAATATTGTTGGATGTCGGGGTAATATCTCCAATAGCAGAAATTGGAATAATATTATCATTAACAACCTGAATATGATCAGAACCATGATATGGACGGACATTTTTAAGCAAACTGTTGGAACTGGTCATATGATTGGATGTCACGAATCAAGAAGCCATGACTTAGTTTGTGAAAGACTTTAACCTTGAATCTCCAAAGCTGAAAAGGTTGAGATAATCATCTGTTGCACCATTTCAGGTGTAAGAACAGCAGGTGCAGGAGTATGAGCAGAAGCAGGTTCAAGTGTGGCCACGTTTTCATGCTGACCAGCAGAGGAGGGGACTACATTGGCTTGAAAGGCAGTGGGTTGACGCCTTGGAGGGTGAATAGTGCACTCTTTGATGATATGGCCTGGCTTTTTGCAGTAATTGCAGAATTTTTTTGTACAATTTGCAATAATATGGCCATAGTTCTTACAACTGAAGCACTGAACCTTACTCATATCCCTATCACTGCCTCTTACTTGCGTTGCAAAAAGGCACCTGGGAAGCAGTCAAAGCATCTTGTTCAAGAGTGGCTTGGCTGAAAAGACGCTGCTCTTCACAAAGCAATTCAACAAAACAGGTATCCAGGGATGGAGTAGGATCCAACTCATCATATTAGAATGCACATTTTCAAATTCTGAATGCAGTTTCATCAGAAACTGATCATGCTGGTTGGTCGCATGGACCTCTAACACAGTAGGGAGAGACTCTTTAAAAACTGAAGCGCACACACAATACTAGAAAAGTCAACCCAATGATTTTGAAAACCAGAGTAATACTGCTGAATAGACAAGCTGCCCTGAGTGTAGTTAGTAATCTCACACTCCAATTGAAATCTTCTGGCTAAATTAGTTTGGTGGTAAACCTTCTTCAAATACTCCCACATAGATTTGGCAGTCTTATGGTTGCATAGATGAAGAACAATTTGTTGATCACAAGACCCAGTGATCCAAGAAATCACTCTAGCATCCCTATCACTCCATTGAGCCAGTTGTGTAGGATCCTTAGGAGCTGGTACAATGCCATCTATATGACCCCATAATTCCTTTCCAGTAACAAACAACCTGAATTGAAATTCCCACAGAATAATTCTTCCCAATAAATTTGACACAGAACTCAAAAGTGGAACCAGCCATGATGGGAAAGAAACAACGAGCAGACCAGGAAAGAGAAAAATTCTGATGCAGCCGCAAAGGAGCAGGATGAAGAGAATCCAAGAAGGCCAAAGGCAAGACCAAGATGTCAAACAAGAGGCTAGAACAGGGGAAAAAAATTCCTGTGCTGGAATATCAGAAGAAAAGGGAACCTAGAATGCAGGCTCTGTTACCATATCAAAGTTTACTTTGAATGGCAAAAGATGTCTATTGCCTGAGTTTTCATTGAATATATAAAGCAAGGTACAGAGAATAATATGCTGAAATCTAGGCTCAATTACAGGGATTCCTAGACTATTATGAGGTGATTTTAATCTATTCTAATAATGGCTGATTCTATCCTATTTATGGTAATACAACAGAATAATAACAACTGTACACAGTAATACAAAAAGAATAAGAATTGCTGTACACAAATATAATCTATATAAGGCAACAAAGGGCAGAGAGTTTGAGAAAATATGGGACAAGAGGTTATATGCTGTAAAACTGACTTACATTTCATTACACTGGCTGTAGCCTATATATAAACAATCATGAGACTATAATCATAATTTACAATAAATAAGAGAAACAATTTCCTTTGAGTACCTAGTTCCTATGTACATGCTTCATCTAGGTACATTAGTAAATATTTTTCCTATTTCCAACAGATGTTTTGTATGTTTCTTTAGCCTGTTTAGCCTTACTGACCTCTGATGCATGTGGCATTTGCAAATTTTGTTGTCTTACTCTCATAATAATTTGCAGCTCCTCCAATAGCATCTGATGTCTGCGTGAGAGAGTTGTCTTCGGGAGTTTATTCTGGAGAAGGTGTATATTTTGGTGGATATGAAGGAGAAAGCCTCTTTAGCTGGTATAGAGAACATAATGATGGAACCATTGAACGGATTGATGGGGAAAATTCTAAAACCTACAGAGTTACTGATTCAGATTACAATTGTCGTTTGTTGTTTGGGTAACTATTCTATATTGCTCTTACGCTTTTCATGTTTTACCATAAAGATAATATATGATGTGATAAACATAACAGCTTTGAAGTTCAACATGAAAGTGTGAAAGGAGAGCATTTTTGTTTTGTGAGTCCTTGTTGCCATAGTTTTGGAGATGTTATTTTAGGATTGATTGCCAAAGAAATCAATTTTGAACATGTTATATTGTCTAGATATTATTAATTAAAATTATTTTTAAATTTTATATTTTCACACGTATATAAAGTATTTACTAATGCACACCAAGTTCGTTTACCTTTATTTTCTGCATTGGGAACTGTGAGAATTAATTTTAGGTTGCATATCCACTGATGCTTGCATGTTTTGAGGCTGCATGGTGGTTATGGATAGGGGAGTTATTTCTGCACATTCTTACTATATATGTCGTTGCATCACATTGGTCTCAAATGGGAGCTGGAGCTTGTTGAAAGTAAAATGTGATCTGTTTCTTTTTTATTTTTCTTTTATGAAAAAAAAATACCATCTAAATAGGCAATATGTCATATTAAGTTAAACAGAAAATGATCAAACTTGTTTCTTTTGTGACCCAAAGCTTATGCTCCAGTGTTGGAGTTGTAACCACTCTGGAAAGCTCAATGTGCTACTTGGTGCGGGTAGCGGCACTTTACTTTGAACCCAATTGAATGATTTATGTAGTTTATTTTGGAAGAACGAGTTGCTGGTGAGTTTTTTTTTTTTTTTTTCTTTTCAAGTTTATCAGTGTGACATTTGTTTCAATGGAAAGAGTATAATAATATTTAGTTAAAAGGTACAACAATTTGTACGGAAGTGTCCAATGATGGGTAAGCACCCCAACCCACAACAACTACGTTTTATCCCACTCGGTTCAATTTGTTGCATGGATCAAGTTATGCAATTTAAGGCAAATGAAGTAAGAAGTAATTTTTGTGTTAAGCATAACAAAGTGGGGGCAAAATTGCATTGTACTTGCAATCTAACAATGCAAGCTTATTTTTAGACTTAAATAACCCTTATTGTCTAAAATTCCTTATATAGTCTATGATCTATGCTCTCTATATCTTAGAGTATCTTAGTAAATCCTTATAATTTCTTTTCAATATCTTTGAAGACCTTCAGGATGAATTGTGGAATCAATTTGTCATCCAATTTAGGGGGCAATCTTGGTAGTTGTTTGCTAGTTTCATTCTGTTTCCTTTTTAATTAGGTTTAATAGTCTCGTTCTATTAGTGAGCTTGGGCTTGTACTCATAATACTTTACTGGTAGTTGACGTATTACGTATGTCGCTGTCCATATTTTCCAAAAGTTCAAACTTTTAGATGAAGGCGTAACCTCTCATGCAATAGCCCTTTGGGCTTAAATTATTAACAATGCACCGACCCCCTACTCGTAATTCCACTTTTTATTTGAACAATGTGTTTGGCAAGGATCAAATTCTAAGGCACTTGGTTGTAGAGGGAGGCTCTAATATGATACCATGCAATTTTTAATATAAATAGATGCCTGGGTTAGTATTGTGTGACTTCATTACACAACAAACCAAGCTAATGTCACATTATTGAGAACCTTGTTTTTCTCATTTTCTCCTTTCTGGATTCTGACATAAACCCTGAAATCTCTGCAAGGTAAACAATGAAGATATATTTCATCCTTGTTCTGTTGATTTTGAAATTTTATTTCTGTTGATATTACTTTTTCAGATATACACCAGTTCGCTCTGATTCAGTTTTGGGAGAACTCAGGCTATCTAATCCAACTGACATTGTTCTCCCAGGTAACTTCTTTGCATGTTTGTGGACGCATGTTGTTTTCTAAGTTGCATTTTAATAGTGAAGGACCTATGTCCATCAAGATTTTAAAGTTGTTCTTGGAAATTTAATGTGGTTCCTTCACTGCTTTCTAGAGCTTCCGTACGTGGAGATGCTTGCTCTTACAGGAAAGGCAGTTGAAGGTGATGTACTTACAGCAGTTGAAGTGATTCCGAATACTGAGACTCAGCAACATGTTTGGAGCAAGTACAAGAAAGATATAAGATATCAATGGTACGGTGATATGATTTACATTGATGTTGTACGCTAATACTCATCAAACTGAACAAGCGTTCCTTTTATAACCTGGGGGGAAATTCAGTTACATGAACACATATATGTTACTTGAGGACCTTTCCTAAATGTTGATATATTTTCATACTTATACATTTCTTGGGCCATGGTGACTTTCATATGTTCTTTTGTAAATTGCCTGGATATCCTTAGAATTCCATATTTCTTGGATGAGCTACTTTCAGCTTTTTCAGGTTTATTAGAACATTTTCTTAAACTTGTTTGTCTTAGGCTTGTTTTCATGAGTTGCAAATTGAAGCTTATTAAAATAAGCCTTTGTGAAAGCTAATTATTGCCTTGATGGTAGCTCTTTTTATATAATTTTTCACTGAATCTACCTCAATAAATTACCTAAACTCCTCTCCGTTATAGGTGCTTTTCTAATTTTCTATCTAAATGCTTTCAGGTTTCAGCTTATTTTTGACAACACTAATGACATTAGGTCTAATTTAACAAGCTCTACTCCTTGTGTAGTTGTTAGTTGTTTATGCAAATGAAAGTAAAGTGTGTTTTATCAGTGGAGTGTTGCCCAACTAGTATATCTCTCAGTCTTCATCTTAGGGGCTGTGCTTATTTTGGGGATTTGGATCCTGTATGTCCCGTTATCCCATTTCTCTTTCGGTTGAATCAGACATTCTGAGTATCTTTTTTATTTTTTTCATCAAAGAGGGTTTTGACTTGGTTTGGACTTTGGTTTGTATGGACTAAAATTATTTCTTGGGTTTCTCAACTTGTTATTGTTAGCTGAGTGATTATATGTTGCATCGTTTATGAACTACTATTCCTGAAGTCAAGAATTTGATTGTTTCGCTCTCAACAATAAACTTTTACAAAAGCTTAAGTTGTTGGGTGATAGTTGTTGCATGATTTTATAGTCTTTGTCAAGGCCCATTTCTGTCAAAGCATCCCTATGTACATGAACCAACATGGTTATTAATGTCCAATGCTATTTCTAACAAGAAGAATGAGAACAACACAGATTGAAATCTTCATCACTTAATTGGAATGATTCTAAGACCATGTCAAGAACGAACTTCCCCAAAAGTTTAAGCTATTTGCTTGAGCCACATAAATGATTTTTTTTTACATTTAACAGTTTCATATCTACAAATTATAGTTGGGGTTGTAATTTTTTCTTTTCTATCTTGAGAAAACTAGTTACAATGCTTCTATTCAAAACTCATGATGTTCACATGAATATGTTGCAGGTTTTGTTCATTAGAAGTGGCAGACAGTTTTTCATACGATCCGATACCCAATCAGAGTTCTTGCTCCTATAGGGTGCGGCTAGAGGACATTGGCCATTGCTTGAAATGTGAGTGTGTTGTAACTGATGTATTTGGAAGATCCGGTGAGGTTGTGTACATTGAGAGCACCCCTGTATTGCCAGGTGATTGCTTTGATTCCATATGCAGTCTTTACAAGTGTTCCCTTTTTCAGTTACATCCTAACCAAAGAAAAAAATTGTAGCCTGTTTAGTGATGGGTATTACTTGTGCATGAGGCAATGATGAACAAATTGTTTTGTAGAAAGAAACAGATACAGGGGCAGAGAGAGAGAATGAGATGTATTCACTGAATATCAGTCAGGCTTCCTGTATACGTATTGAATATTGATAGGAAAAGAAATGGACAAGTCTCTATATAGCCCTATTTCTTTTGCTAAGAATTGAAAAAAGAAATAGTAGTTTTTACATTATTTCCATTTTTTTATGGTGTATTCTCCCGTAAATTATCTGCTGTACTTTCTGACTTTATAAGTATTATATATTCACTCCTAGGGATTCCTAGAATACACATGCTGGAGATTGAGGGAAGGGGATTTCATACTAATCTCTATGCTGTTCGTGGCACTTATAGTGGTGGGAAGGAAGGCAAAAGTAGAATCCAGTGGCTTAGATCAATGGTTGGAAGTCCTGACCTGATCTCCATACCAGGTATGCTAAATCTTTAAGTACTTAGAACTGATATCCCTTTCCTGTTAAAGGTGTTCAGAAGTAGTGTGATTGATTTTCAATACATCCTCCAATATGGACTAAATTCCATATTTTTGAAAACTATTAGACTACCAAAATGGATGAAACTAAGTATTTTTGAAAAGTACAAGACTACCAATACATTATTTTTAGAAGTATTGAGAAGTATTTTTGAAAACTATTAGACTACCAAAATGGATGAAAATAAGTTTAGATCATTTCTTTTTGAGCAGATTTGTTGTTATGTCACTCGGTGAATTTAATTGACCAAGAAGCTCTTATTGTCAGGCGTGCATGATTGATCTAAAGCCTTATTTAAATGGAATGGTCTTTCACATTATTTTTAGGAAACTCTTAGCGGCTTAATTAAAACTAATGGCCTTGCAGTTAGTTTTCTAAATCGTGCAGTTAGTCTTTCTATAGAAGGGGCTTGGTAATAGGGTGTTTGTTATTGATACATACTATTGTTTTAGCTTTTGTGTGCCATCACCTAACAACTTAAGCTTTTGAGAGGGATAGTTTATGAAAATTATTTATGTAGCATGTACATGGTTGAGTACTGGAACTGTATACACACCTGGTTCATACATGGCAGCCCAAAGCTACGCCTATGCTTCCTGGATAAATTATACTTGAATCCTTTTTTTTTTTTAGTCCAACCATTTTTTTCTTTCTGGTGATTAAATTCCAGGAGAAACAAACAGAATGTATGAAGCAAATGTTGATGATGTTGGCTATAGGTTGGTGGCCATCTATACTCCAGTAAGAGAGGATGGAATAGAGGGCCAATCAATTTCAGTGTCGACAGAGCCCATTGCAGTTGGTAAGTTGATGTTCTTTGTCTAATGTGTGACAATTTATTGTATTAGTAAATTATCTTTTGACTTATTATATTGTCTCTATGATTTTTTGAATTGGCGGTTTGGTAATTTGTTAGTTATGAGTTATGACATCCAGTTTTCACTCAAAGCATCATTTTTCCAGTAACCTGCCTTTTCTTCAGCCAAATCTAGCAGCTTTTGGCAACCTTAGATTCCAGTCACCTGGTGGTGATCTCTTCCCCTCCTGTGTTCAAGATTCAGCCTCTACACTTTCTCTCTCTATTTTTTTTACTTTTAAATTTTGGCTGTTGGTTCCTCTGCTGATTACCTCTCTCCACTTTATTTCTCTGATTGCTATGACATTGAGACCATTTTCAATTGCCATGTTTGCTTCAACTCTACCCTCACCTCTCTTCTTTCCCTCATTCATCCACATTTGAATATTTTGTAGCCTTAAGGCTTCAACTTAATAGGATTTGGTGCTGAGCTGAACTTTATATTTCCCCTTATGCTTCTTGACTTCTTTTGTATTGAATTGTTAATATGGCATGAGATCGATGGTGACTGTGTGTTTAGAATCTAGACTATTGCTTTTGATTATTGTTGTTGATGATGATGAATATGTCTTTACTTGTGGGCACTTATTATTTTTCATGATTTCAATGTGTATTGTAAATTGCATATATTACTAAAGATTATTTATTATTTATAAAATGTAAATAGGTAATATTTATTTTCATATTTTTATATTATTATTTTATATTTTTTTCAAATATATATGTGTGTGTGTGAAAATTTTTAATAAAAAAATTGAGAGTAAAAGACCCTATAAGTCAAAAGCTAATATAGGCTAATCCTACATTCTTAGTTTTGATTAAGTTATCCATAATTTTGATGTATAAAAAGGATTGGTTGGGATAAATTTATACAATATGTTCTTCGTACCAAGCAATTGATAAAGCTATAATGTATTGTATGAATTTATCCTATCATTTCTAATACTACATGCCAAATATACTCTTATTGTTTTGGTTGTAGCATCAATTCTATTATGGTTGCATATGTAACTCAAAAGCAAGCAGGGTCGTATGTTCAAGTGTTCATGCTCTTATTTACATGCCTTCCCAACAAGTCCAGTTGCTGGATAAGGAAACCTTTTTCATGGTGATATTCCTAGCAAAAAACTGCAGTCTGGTCTTGTATTTGGAAACTATGCAAATTGCAAAATGCAGTGATGTTTACTTCTGTGCATATCTTTTCATCTCTCTTTTCTCTACTGTCCTTTGCAGTTTTGCCTTTGTTTTGTGGAGACTGGTAGCTTTCAATTCTTTTTGGTTAATTTTGTGGGAGTGTCTACACTGAACGTGAGAATCATGTTTGACCTTTAATTCCTTGCAGAGCCTGATGTTCTTAAAGAAGTGAAGCAGAACCTTGATCTTGGATCAGTCAAGTTTGAGGTGGGAAATCTATGTTTGGTTTTATTTTCATGAATCATGACCATATTCTTAAAATGCACTCTTGAAAAAAGAATATAACATTGATTTAAGTGTGTCCATTATAATATTCCAAGTTTTACCTTTGCTTGCGTTCTGGTGTTCGAAAGAGACTTTTCATAATTCTTATGAGAATAAGCCTTGGTGGGTAAAACCTTAGTGTCGAATTATACACAAAGTTTAGCTCCCTATATTTGAGAGAATGATTTGCTTATCTTCTCATTGCGGTTCCTCTTGTATTCCATTGAATAATTGTTTGAGATGGCATTCTTTGTATAATCTCATCCAAGATTTGGTAGCTTTGTATCTCAAATTTGTCCCCAAGTCTAAATAAATAAAGTTGTGAGGAAGAGAGCTGGTATGTTTGGGTGGGAAATCTGTTGGCAAGATAGTTAGGAGGTTAAGGGGTAGTTAGGAGCAGTGATGGATCCAGAAAATTCTAGTAATAGGGGCAAAGATAGTTTCTCAGTTGAGAAAGGAGTGAAATGGATTATATCTTGTTATTTTGTCATATTTATAGTTAATGTTGGGCAAAGTTGTCAATGGCGGATGGCGGCTCATGGCGGTAGATAAAAATTCCGCCATTTATGACCGCCATGGCCGCCCTAATGTACAAATCTTCTCATGGTGGGGGGGCCAAAATCCACCATGGCCACCATTTGACAGCACTGATGTTGGGTCAAAATCAACCAAATAATGGGGCAAAAATATGCTATATCTATATAATTATTTTAGAAAATTTAAATTTTTGTGGGGCACATGCCCCCACCTCTGCCAATGTAGATCTGTCCCTTGTTAGGAGTATAAAGGGGTATCACATTGGTGTAAACCCGAAATTAATCACTTGCCAAAAAGTTAGGCTTACAGAGTAGAGGAGCTCTTACTCTTTTTTACTTGTACACTCGTATATTTGTTTCCTTCAATTTCTAGGGTTCCTAGAGCACATTGCTTAGGAATTCCTCAGTGGAATATAGAGGATTATTCAGAAATTGAATTCCCTTTGAGTCAGTTCTACATAGGGTCTAGAGGGTAGATGTACAAAGTCTTATCCCCGTATATGGAGAGGCTGTTTTTTCAGTATTTGAACTGTAACTGCCAAGTCATATGGCTGCAACTTTACTGTTGTGCCACAACTTATCCTTGGTTTGCTCAAAGTTTATACAGTATTTTTTCCCCTTAACCTTTATTTCCCTGTTGTTGCCTTAGTTTCTGCCCTTCTAGTTTACTACTTGTTTTCTATGACAGGTTTTGTGTGACAAAGATCAAACATCAAAAAAGGTACGTTGATATTCCACTTGTGTTTTCATGTGGAATTATAATGCATTCATTTCATCCTTTTGGATATGTTAAAAACGACATATTCCTAATTCTGATACGACTACTATTTCAGATTTCAACAGTAGGCACTTATGAGAGGCGAATCCTTGAGATTAACAGGAAAAGGGTCAAGGTGGTAAAGCCTGCCACTAAGACTTCTTTTCCAACTACAGAAATCCGGGGTAGCTATGCCCCTCCGTTTCATGTACGTTTGGTTGACAGAAATTCATTTTTCCTCTAGAACCATGTCATTGCCAGTTTATCGCATCCTTTATTTACTTGTGTGGATCAAATGTATCAGGTGGAGCTTTTTAGGAATGATCAACACCGCCTAAGGATTGTAGTGGACAGTGAGAATGAAGTAGACTTGATGGTGCAGTCAAGACACATTCGGGATGTTATTGTTCTTGTGATTCGAGGACTTGCTCAGCGATTCAATAGTACATCCCTCAATTCTCTTCTCAAGATGGAGACATAAATTCTTTCTTGTACATTGTATAGTCATTTTTATTTTGGGAAGCTAGATTGTTGAGGGCAGTTATCTCACATTTTGCTTGCCATGGGTCCGAGTATTATGCTGAGAGTACAGTTATTAATGCCTTGATCATTACTTGCCATTGATTCCTAGCTCTGTGTGGGGTGTGTTAACAAATGATAAACCTTTCAAGTATTTCAAATTCAGTGTTACGTGTAAATTTTGGACTTCTGACAAATAGTGGTTTAACAGGAAAGGAAAAAAAAAGCTTGTAGATCTACAATTGAGTGTGATACACGAGTTTATACAACCGTGCAGGGTTCTTATACTTGGTGAAAGTAAATTATTTTTTTTAATCGATGAAAGTAAATTATTTCTTCATATTAATTAGTAAGCTATTTACAAAATCTTTCTCAAGTATAGATTTAATATGGAAATTGATTTAAAATTATAAATAATTCAGTTGACATGTTGCCATGTACAAACTAATAAATTTACGCATGTTGTGTATGATTATTAAGTAAGTAGCTGTGAATTTATTTTAAATTTCATGAGTTTGATTTATAAAATTTTATTTGGAATTTTAAGTAGATAATAGAGGACAAACAACGTAATGAAGTATTATATGCTTTTGGAAGCTTATTCTTAATCTTATCTGTTGAATATAGCATTCTATTTATATTTATTAATCATTAATGACAAGTGAATACTTGAACAAAGGTAATGACCGTTCATAATTTTCTTTCAAACGTTGATGTGTTTAAAGTAATACATATGGAATGTTAAATCAAATGTTAAGCAAATCACAATAAATAACGGTAATGAACATTCATGACAGTAAATGTCATATTCAGAGATATGTGAGAAAGTTAAATCAAATTATATGTAAAATTTTATTATTATTCAATTCTTATTTTCATTTTATATAGCAGACTCATGCGAATTGTACTTTTATACTAATATCTAAATATTTTTACAATTTTGTAGATCATGAAGAAGTGGTGGTATGATATTATAGTTTCTATTTTATCCAAAAGACGATACATTAAATAACCAAATCATCAACCAGAAGAGGCACAGAATTACAATCAAAAGCATCAGACCATGAAGCATATATAAAACTATCCCTAAGGATATTCCTATTTGCTGAGAAATCTTGCCCTTCGTCTTGGGTGGCTGAGATGACAGTCTTGCAAACTCCTACAAGGATGGTTCTTCTAAATCCAGCTTCCCAAGCAAAATGAAAACCCTCTTTAGCTGCAAGCAGCTTCCCTGGGTGGGGATCTGAGCAACCATGATAGCAAAAAAATTTCCCACCATGAAGTTGCCTTCATCTCTCGCACACCATGCCTAGTCCAACATTGTTATTTTCAAGGGAGATTGCAGCCTTCACATTTACCTTGTAGTGCCCTCGACGGGATGGCTCCTAGTGGTTGGGTACAGTGAATATTCTCCCTACCCGTAGGCCAGATTCGTCCTCATGTACCATGCCAGTAGATGATTGGGCTATAGCTTTGCCCACATCTGTCGATAAGTGATGGTGTCTCCCCACCCACCTGTTATTCCTTTACCCCAGATTTGATATCGTGCGACAAGCTAAAGAGTCAAGTGCTGGTTTGAAAGAGAGTTGTAGAAGAGTGTTGAAGGTGATAGTTTGTCGTGACCCGATTTAGATCTTGATTGGCATGTGAGGACCTCGTCCCAATGGAAGCCTCTTGGAAAAAGTTGTTTGCTAACATGCATAATAAATCATAATTTAACAATAAGGTGCATATAAATTGTACTTTTAAATGACATTTCAATATCTGATTAGTAAATAAATTTGCAAAACTTGCTGCATTGTTCCAAAATACAAAACTATCAATCAAGCCTGACAATAGGAATCTATAAATTTTAAATTAAATACATAAATTTAATTATATGTATCATTCGAATCCAAACTGCATACTATTAGAGCACTCTAGACTATTGACATAAATCTACAATGTAAGCCTCATGCAAAGTGAGGCTCACCACTGATCAACCACTGACTGCCACTATGGAGGGTTGGAGCATCACCCAATACAATAGTTATATCCAAAGGGGGAGGAGCGAGGTGAGTTATCTAAACTCAATCAACGGATTTTCACCTACAACCCACCTGGATAACTAAATAGGATAAATAAGGTATAGGATGCATCTTTTATAATTATTTACACACACACATATATGTACACATTAGTATTTTTATCCGTGCAATGCACGAAATTAAAGAAATTGTTAATTACAATTATGATAAGAAACTATATTGATAAAAAAGATTTAGCATGACAAATTTTACTCCGAAAGATATAAATTTAGTATCAAAATCTAAATTTATTACAAATTTATTTAAGGCTGAAAACAAATGCATTAAGGTAGAATAAAGCTTAAATAGAGAATGCACAAACAATATTGACATAGCGAAAGAATAACCTAATTCAAATATTCATTCTCTTTTGCCTATTTGCATAAACAAATTCTTATTGTGAAATGACATTGGACTTTCTATAAGCTTAAAAATTTCAAGAAATAATTGTGGATTATAATATGTATTGATAGTTTTTTTTAATATTTTTAAAAGCTCTTGTTTCAATTTAGATCTTTTACGGGAGGACCGTAATTGGAATACAAAATCTTGACATAACTTTCCTTGTAATAGTAATTTTTATTTATTATGGTATTATGGAAGCTGTTAAATTACTTGTTAAAATCTAAATAATTTGTTTTTAAATGCTAATTTTCTTAGAGAATTTTAAATGATAAAATTGAATTAAGCAAGTGAATAATTTTTGAAAATAACATATTGAAGAAACTCTCCCAAGATTTAAATTGAGAAATGAATTTTAAAATTTTTGTTTAATTCACTATTTTTATAGTGGTTTGTTTAAAAAATAAATGAATGCATTAATTTTTTGTTGTCTTTTTTAAACTTTCGTATTTACCTTTAATTTATTTTCAAATGAATACATTTAATGCAAAATTCATTTAGTTTCTATACGTTCAAAATTTTATGTGTTATTTCTTCAGTTTATTATCAGTATAAATTGTATAAATAGGATTTTAGGCATTGGTATTATATTTGAAACCCATCCATTTCTAATTGAGAAACTAATTTTATGTATTTATATCAAATTAACAAATATGTGTAAAGACACAAAATCATAAATCATTATATCAATATAAATATAATAAATTATATTATATTATCATATGAATAAGTATGTACAAAATTGACATGAATAAAATTTGGACGATCCTCATAAAAAAAGCTAGATGATACCATAGAAATTATGAGACAAAATTTTAAAATATCATATTTGATAGTTAATATGGTAATTATTAGAAATCAAGATAGAGAACAATTTAAGAACTAAAGTGAAAAAAAATCATATATTAATTTTTCAAATCAGTTTATATATATATAATTTTGTTTCTTTTAGTAGGAGAATATACACTATTGATGTGAATAAAATATGCATTATCCCTGTAAAAAACATCTAGATGATAGCATAGAAATGATAAGAGAGAAACATTTAAAATATCATTTAATAATTAAAGTAAAAAATTTACATATTAAGGCTTTGAATCAGATATTATTTTTAATCAAATTATATATGTTAAAATAAAAAATTAGATTTCAAATATAAGATAATATGTAACTGAATCATTATCATATGAATAAATATGTACAATATTATCTTAAATAAAATATGGATGATCCCCATAAAAAAATCTAGATCATATCACAGAAAGTATGAGAGAAAAGTTTTAAAATATCATTTGATAGTTAATATAGTAATTATTAAAAATTAAGAGGGAGAAACATTTAAGAATTAAAGTAAGAAAAATCATATCTTAGTTTATTTTAATGTGAAAAGTCATATATTAGTTCTTTTGACTCATATATTCTAAATTTTATTAATATTTATGCATTCTAAAAAACATATATTTTAAATTATATTAATATAGATCGCATGTTTTGTTCGAAGTTATTTAAGGAAGAACTAAATTTATTCTTTGTATTTTTCTTCAAATTTGGCTAAATTGATTATTGTGAATCGTTTTGATTTTGAATTAAATACTACTAATCATCCTTGTTTAGAAGGATGATGAATGAACAATGGATAAACTTCAAGATAATGTAAATAAAATTCATAATATTATTGAAAAAATAATTAAAATCATTTATTGTGTTCGTCATCTGGAAAAAGAACATTACAATATCAATACAAATTATTTGTCTTAAAAATAGTACAATCACCTAAACCTAAAAGGTGAAAAATACATTGTTCCAAGAGAATTTCCTAATAAAAAAATTATTTACAATAAAATAACATAATTTCATTTATTGACAACCATTGTCTGAATACCAAATAGAACTTCATCCCTTCACTCATTGCATTTCAAATTACACGTTATAATAAAGATTAAAGTGAATAGGATAAAGAGAGATAATATATATTAGAACAAAATAAAATTTTGAATGAGAAACTCATTGTGATCGGATATTGTTGATAATTTTACCATCAAATGAGAATAAAATGTGATAATATGATTAGATATTATAAAACAAAACAAAAGTTGAAGGGATGAATTCAATGGCGAGCCATAAATTTTGAAGGAGAGGGTCAAATTAATTAATATAAAATAAAATAAAATAAATTGTTATATAAAAAGTATAAAATGAGTCACTATATAGTATTTTTCATACAAATTATTTATAAATTACGGTTTATTTCATTATTTATTCTCTCTTTTCTCTTAACAAAAGAGTCAATAATTTTCTTTTTAAATATTTCTTAGACTCAACATAAAAAAATATGCATCAATGTGTTATTTAACATCAAAATAGAGCATCGATCATAAATAAGTAACTAGTAAGTAGAAACTCCACTAAGTGGATAAAATGAGTTAATAAGAGAAAAATCTTAAAAAATATATTCTAGAAACATTTATATATTTCATACTTTTATATCATACGTGCTACTATATAAAAAAACTTTTATTATTTATTTTGTGTATTATGTATAGAGATGGCTGAATGTTTCAGGGGCCATAATATGAAATATACATATAATTATATAACAAATATGCAAAAAAAAATTTTGGGGACGGGAAGGGCGCCCCTGGGAGGGGGCGCCCCCTTATCCCCTTCCCTCCGCCTCTTAATGAATCATTGTCATCGAGACTTGGATCTAGGAACATATGGAGTGGAGCAATCAACAATGTTTTAATCTAATTAGTGATTTATATGAGGATATCATACTAAATTGTAAAAAGTAGAACAATCGTTATAGAACTAAAACACAAGTAACAGGAAAACATCATTAAAAAATCTTAAACATAAGGTTCATGGAAAAGAAAATCACCATACCACAATGAATTTGAGTCCATAATTACAACAATAAGTTGAAAGAAAAGAGGGATATCAATTAGATACATTGCATGAATGTATATGTATATATTGACAAAAGAAAATAATATAAAATATAATACATGCTAAATAAATCATAGGAAAATAATGTTATATTTTTCAATGATTTATCTACATATATAATTATTTGTTATTTCGATGATTTGATTGGTTAATTATGGTAATATTATACCATAGTGAAAGGAATTGATAAAATATTATGATAAATTGATATGATATTTAGATTTTTCAAAAGGATAATTTTTTATTAGATTCTCATTCAAGGAGAGTTCTCGTTGAAGGAGAATTCGCCAAGTGTCAAAAGTTTTCCGAGAATAGATTTCTAATTATATTACTATTGGTTTATTATTACTCATGTGATGCAGGATGATTAATAATAAAAAAATATATTTTAAATATTAAATTCCTTTATATATATTTAAAAAGTTGTACTTTATACCTGTTGGTGCAGTTAAAAAAATTTATTACATTTCTTTAAATAAAAATATTAATTTCTATAAAATATAATCTCAAATAAAGAATTATTAAAAAATTGAGTACATAAGTAAATAACTAAGTTTTTAGTATCATTAGTATACATATTATGTTGAAAAAAAATCTTAACTAATGGAAATCTTTACAGTGAATCATACATTTGACATTATTTTAATACATATAAGATATAGATAATAACAAATCAATTAAATCAGTTAAAGATACCATTTAAATTGATATTCTCAAATATTTCTCATTCTTGGTGCAACTTTCACCTATGCCATCATAATAATCCAAGAAAGTTATAGTTGGTGTTTCACTAATATGGCTTGGTTGGAATTGACTGAATGGAGAAATAATTGATCTAAATTATTAATAACTAATAATATTCTATTTTCAGTATATATAGGTCAAACCAAAGAAGAATTGCAGGACTTTAATGATTGTGCACATAACTATTTGTTTCTCAATAGACGATTTAAAATATGTGTTAATTTGGTGGTTAACTGATAGAAAAATATTGAAGTAGGATTGGAATTTTTGGATATTGATTTATATTAATAAGAGTTTTTTTTTTTTGTTATGAAATTAGTCTTGATTTATATTTATTATTGCTAATGATTTAAACTCATTTTCAAATTAAAAAAAATTAAACATGTCCAAATCCAAAAGAAATGGCATATACTCTCTTAAAATGATTTAATAAAAAATTATGAATAATGATTGATAATAAAATATAATCAATTATTATATTATTATATTTATTACAATAATTTTGAAAAACACATTCTCTAAAAAGACTGGCCTGAAAAGTCAATTTTGATTTTTTGAAGTCTTATATCAAATATTATTTTTTAAAACAGTTATCTAATTCAAAATAAAATTATTATATTTGATTTAACCAAAAATTAGGAATCATAATTGATAACAAATTTGGAATCAAGTGTAATCAATCAACTGTATTTATTATTACTAATGATTTAATCTTAATTTCAAATTTAAAAATTTAAAAAAAAGTTCAAATCTAAAAGAATATCATATTATATTATCTGAAAAATTATTAAATAAAAAATTACAAATCATTATTGGTAATAAAATATAACTGATTATGCACATAATTATAATTATTATTATTATTGTTATAATTACCCTTACAATAAATGATTTATTCTCTAATCAAATAGCCTGGTTCAATTTTTCCAAGTCATATACCAAATACTATTCTTTAAAATAAACATCTCATTTAAAAGGAAATAAGTATATTTGATTTAATAAAATATTTGGATTTGTGATTGATAATAAAATTGAAATCAAGTATAGCCAATCAATTGTATTTATTACTACTAATGATTTAATCTTAATTTCAAATTTAAAAAAAAACATTATATTGTCTAAAAAATTACAAAACATGATTGCAAATAAAATACAATTAATTATATTTATTAAAATTGTTATAAATGATACATTCTCTAAACAACACAAAAAAGAAAATCCTGCTTGATGTTTCGAAATCCTATATCAAATGTTATTTTATAAAACAAATATCTA
The DNA here is from genome assembly GCA_030441495.1 of Dalbergia oliveri. Taxonomy (NCBI): domain Eukaryota; kingdom Viridiplantae; phylum Streptophyta; class Magnoliopsida; order Fabales; family Fabaceae; genus Dalbergia; species Dalbergia oliveri. Next base: position 10,734,144 of record JAMLFY010000009.1, read on the forward strand.
ATTTAAAAGGCAATTATTACATTTGATGTAACCACAAATTAGGAATCATGATTGATAATAAAATTGAAATAAAGTATAATCAATCAATTTTATGTTTATTATTAATTATTTAATCTCAATTTAAAATTCAAAGCTTTGAAAATTTTCAAATCTAGAAAAATAACATATTATATTTTCTAAAAAATGATTTAGTTGAAAATTATTCTACACGATTGGTAATAGAATATGATTAACTATAATTATTGTAATAATTATAATTGATAAATTCTCTAAACAAATGACCCTAAAAAAAAATCTAGTTTAATTTTTTCAGGTTCTACTCCAAATATTATTCTTTAAAATAAATATTCATTTTAAAAGGAAATTAGTATATCTCATTTCACAAAAAAATTAGGAATCATGATTGCTAATAAAATTGAAATCAAGTATTAAGTGTAATCAATCAACTATATTTATTATTATTAATGATTTGATCTCAAATTCAATTCATAAATTTTAAAATAATCAAATCTAAAAAATGTCATATCATATTATCTAAAAAATTATTTAATAAAAATATGAATATTAATTATATCTATTACAATTATTTTTGTCGATACATTCTCCAAACAATAACCTAAAAAAATCTTGTTTAATTTTTCTAAATCTCATATCAAATATTATTCTTTATACCAAATATCTAATTTAAAAGGAAATTAATATATCTAATTTAATCAAAAATTAAGAATCATGATTGATAATGAAATTTGAAATGAATCTAATGAATCAATTATATAATTTTTGGGTATATGTGATTACTAAAGATTTATTCTCAATTTAAAATTTAAAATTTTGTAAATATTCAAATCTAAAAAATTAAAATATTATATTATATAAAAAATTATTTAATCAAAAATTATTTTACACGATTGGTAATAAAATATAATTAACTATACTTATTACAAATGTACCCAAAAACTATATCAATTCCCATTTCCTAGTCCTATATCAAATATGTTTCTTAAAAAAATATATAATTCAAAAGGAAATTAGTATATCTTATGTAATAAAAAATTAGAAATCATCAATCATGATTTTTAATAAAATTGAAATTGGAATCAAGTGTAGACAATCAACTATATTTATTATTACTAATAATTTAATCACATTTAAAATTTAAAAATGATCTAATCTAATAGAAATGACATTATATTCTCTAAAAAAAATATTTAGTAAAAAAATTATGAATAATGATTGGTTTTAAAATATAATCAATTATATTGATTACAATTATTATGATACATTCTCTAAACAAATAACTCAAAATATTGTTTCCAATTTGAATCAAGTCTTATCAATTATATATATGGTTACCACAACTTTTTATAGGTAGGAGTCTATCTGGATTAATTCAAAGAAATTTGTTTCAAGAACTCAATCATTTCCTCAAGCTTCTTTTCCACTCCTGATTGTCTCCAATAGAAACCTCATTTACACTGTGAGTCCTGACATTGGCTCTAGAGCCAAACTACTATGAATTTTCAGCCATATTTTTAATCAATGCTATGGATGTGACTGAAGTCTTGTCTACCAATGCACCCCCACTAGCATCATCAAGCATACTCCAATCAAAGGCTAATAACCCCTCATCAAAGTATTGAATAAGGAGTTGCCTAGGAATCTGCTCTATAGGCAGCTTCAGAGCCTTTTGAATCTTTCCAATACTCATCCAGGGACTACCCTGTGCTTGTAAAATGTCACAAATCTTTTCAATGGCAGCGCTCTAAAGATTGGGAAGAAAATTTCAAGAAACAATTTCTCCATCTCAACCTAACTATCAACTGGCCCATGAAGAATGTAAAAGAACTAATCTTTGGCAATATTCTCGAGGGAGAATGGGAAAGCTCTCAATTTTATCTAGTCCTCTATAACTCCCTGAGGCTTCATGGTAGCACAGACAATATGGAATTGCTTAAGATGTTTGTGTAGGTTTTTCTCTAGGCAAGCCTTGGAATTTGGGCACATGATGAAGTAGCCTAGACTTGAGCTCAAAGTCCACTTCGAGGTTAGGGTAGGCAACCCCCAACGGCTAGTATGTGAGATTAGGAGCAGCTAGTTCCTTTGGGATCTTGTTCAAATTTGCCATATCACCTAAAACATCATCAAAAAAATAAAAAAAATTTAAACTCCCACTTGCTATCTTTTTCTTGCCTAAGACACATGAGATCTAAGGGAATTAAGGTAGTGTTAGGCAAGGATCGAGTCAGAATATTCTATAATTTTTCCTCTTATTCAGCTTGAAAATCCTTGGCTATGATCACTTACAGTTTCTCATATGGCTCCAAGAATGCATACTTGAGATGCTTAAGAAGCAGCTTCAACTCCACAAAATTTGTAAAAACTCTTGGACAAGAGAATCATCATATCCTATGGGATCAAATAAACCCTCAGAGTTTACAAAATTGAAAGTGCTAGAGTGCATGACATAGATATAATCGAAACATTTAGAAAATTTTGCACACATAGTGCACAATTCACCTTTTGTACTACACTTAGAACAATGCAGGTCACTCTCAATGCTTTCTACCATAGATATTTCATGCAATTACCTTACATGTTCATTACTAACTAAAGTGTCAATCACATCAATTTGAAAAATAGAGTGTTCATCAAATAGATATTTCACATAATCACATAAACTAAATTGCTCATTGATATCTCCATACTCCATAGACAATGTACCAACATACACATCAATTTTAGTCCTAGCAATCTTATGAAAAGGTCTACCTATGATTAATGTAGGTCTGCTAGCATGCACATCATCTTCCATTTTAAGCACATAGAAATTTGTAGGAAAAATTAAGTTATTTGCCTTTACCAAAACATCCTCCAAGATCTCTTTGAGTTGTGTTGTGCTTTGATTAGCAAGTTGAATCACCACTCAGGTTGGTTGAAGTTCTCCTTTATGTAAAGATTGGTATATGGACTTGGTCATGACATCAATTGAGGCTTTGAGATCTACTATTGCTTAGTTGTATGGTTGATTCCCTATAACACATGGAATGGTGAAGGTGCCTGTATCCTTGCATTTTTAAGGCATACTTGGTTGGATGACGGTGAACACATTCTTTCCCATGTTTACTCTTTCATCCCCTTTCAACTTTCTATTATTCGTATAAAGCTCCTTGAGGAACTTTGCATATTTGGGGGTTTGCTTGATGCAACAAGATGGGTAATGTTGATCTCCACCTTCCTAAATGTCTCTAAGATCTCTTTGTCCACATTTGCTTCCAATGCCCTCATAGATAGAACCATCCTTTGATGAAAAGGCAAAGGAACATGGGTAGGAGGCTTAACCTCTTGCTTTTTGTTCTTCTCATCTTCAATATGCCCATCCTTGCTTTCCACTTCTTTCTCTTCCTTAGGTTCTTGTAATTGCTTCCCAAACGTCCAAGAGATCACATTCACATTACCCATTGGATTTGGGACTATTTGGAAAAGCAAGTTGCTTGATCCTTGGACTTGCATTTATTGAATGCTTAAAGCCAATTGACCCATTTGCAAATTTTGAAGAGTGGCTTCAATTCTTTGTTGATGTTCCAAGGATGCAAGTTGTCATTTACTTAACAATGTCAGCAAAAGAAGGTTTTGAAGAAAGTGTAGGAGGCAGAAGTTGCAATGGAGGCTTATTTTCAATTAGAGGATTGGAAGGGTGCATGTCTTTCTCTAATGTGGAGTTGTGTTTTTTCTATTATTGTGGTGACTATTGTGATGATGATGAAACTCCCTACTTAGTGTAGTCTTTCTAACCAAGGTTGTAAATGTCACTATTGGGTCATGCCTTGGTTTTGGTTTTGGTATTAGGGCATCAGGAAATACATTAGCAGCTACCATAGTGGTTAGGTTTTCCTGGGGTTAAGAATATGCATAATTGGTATGAGTATGACAAGATCAAATACGATACACACTAACAAGTTCAAATACAACAAGAGTGTCGATGGTTGCCGTTGCTAATGGATCTACCTCAATAGAGTAGTCATTTTAGTTAAAGTCAACTAGAGATTGTCACTCTTAATTAGGAAACCTCTAATAAAATTTGTGCTTACCATGGCCCTTGAATCAAATAGTTGAGGATTCTCAACGTGTTGACTATCAAATCACGAGCAATTATTAGAGTCTTGACCACCAATGCTCTTCTTCTAGTAGTATCGATCATGTGCCACTCCATAGGAAGCAATCCCTCATAGAAATATTGAATGAGTTGTTATAGGATTTCATGGTAGGGGCAACTGGCACACAACTTCTTGAATATTTCCCAATAGTCATAGAGGGTTTCCCCTATGAAGTTGTTTAATTGCACAAATATTATTCCTTATGGCTACAACTCTTGAAGCAAGGAAGAACTTTTCAGAAAAAGTCTTATAAGATCTAACCAACATTTCACAATTCCAAAAGGGAGATTGTACAACCATTCCTTGGCACTTCCCTCAAGAGAAAAGGGAAATACCCTCATCTTAATTTGATCTTTCTTTACTCATTGGGGCCTCATTATTGAACACACCGCATGGAATCCCTTCAAATGTTTGTGAGGGTCTTTACCTCCATTCCATGAAACTTTGGGAGTAAGTTAATCAAATCATATTTTAGCTCAAAGTCCATATCCAAGTGAGGACAATGGATGACAAGGGGTTAGTAGTTCATGTCAGGAGCTGCTAGCTCCTCCAACATCCTGAGGGTTAGCCATATAGTCTAAAACACTAATAGAATTGTTAGAACATTTCAAAAAGAAAATCACAATTGTAAATAACTGATCTAGATTAGGTGCAAGAAAACTATAACTATTTGGTTCACCTCGTCCTCAAATAACCTCCTCTTAGCTTATTTCAATTGCCTCTGAGTTTTTCAATCCCTAGATCATAAGGAGCAAAAAGGATATTGGGCATAGAACGAGTGGAATGGCAAAACTAACTAGTATTTTTGGACTTTTCAAAAATGAAATAAAAGAAAACAAAAACTAAAGATGTCCACACTATTCACACTTCCACAAACCAAATAGCACAAGCTTCCCTTGCAATCGTGTCAAAATTTGATAAGCTCTAGAGTGTCCTCATTTTACCTCTTATCAAATAAGAAATTATGAATTAACTGAATTTCAAAGGGAACATAACAAGTCATGCAACTCCCGTCTCTGAAGGAAATGATGTTATTTAGATGGTTTCTTTTTTTTTTTGGGGGGGGGAAGGAAATTAACAATCATGAATTAACAATGAAATTAAAACACCAACTCAAGAAACACCGCAAGACACATGGAGTATTTATCCTTGATTCAACTCATCACCAAGCACATGCTATGCAATCAATCAATTTGTTAAAGAAACCTCTACTAACAATTCCTCAATTCAACCCAAAAACCTCTAGGAATTTAATCAGTATACAATTAATAGGAAATTAAGACCTCAACCCCTTGTTGACATATATTGAAATAAACCAACTTCATTGATTTAGATTATACCTAATCTAATTCTCCAACTTTCTAGGAATCAATTTCATATCAATATACTAACCAACATAAAATCAGTCAATCAAACCATTCATAATCCATATATCAATACCATTCAATATAGAAAATAAAGGGAAAGATTAAGAGAGAGATTGAATAAAACATCATATATGTATTAATGAAAAGTAAAAAGAATCTCACAATACAACCATGCTTTTTTGGTAGGTCGTTGAGCTAGCTAAAAGTCTACCCATCTATAGTCTTGGAGATTACAAGCTAAAATCAAAGAAAAGTCAACTAATTAGAAGAAGAAAGTAGAGGAAACCCAAAGCAAGCTAGAAAAAGATTGTAGAGAGCACAAAAACCTAGGCAAAATCCTAAATATGGTAATAATCCCTGAATCTGTTAGGTTTCTCTACAATTATAACCTCAAAAGTACTAAAAATGTAAAATAGCACAGCCCAATGTAGAACTAAACTAACACGAGCTACCTTTGGCAAGCTTTCAACCTCGCTTTGGCAAGTTTAGTGAGATTTTGATGCTTTTAGCTGTGCAAATGTATCTTGTTTTCGCTAAATGCATAACTCGCTAGCGAGCTTTGTATATGACCTCACTTTAGTAAGGTTAGGGTTTTTTTGGATGCTTATAGTTGCGCATTGCTAGCTTGCTGTGCGAGCTTGACATCTTTGATTTGGCAAGGTTTAGCTTGTTTGCAACTCTAAAACTTAGTCTTGATGCACCAATCATCAACCTCTCTCTTTATAATCTCCCAATCACTAAGAACACCTAAGAAATTATTGTTAACTCCGTCACCTTTCAAAAAAATTTATAACTTGTGTTTTGAGTAACAACAAAGAAAATTTTATTAAAATATTTTAAAGAAAGGACTAATGTTTCAATTGAGTTTTAGTGCTTAACAAAAAATTCTCGTAACATATAAGTTCAATTAGTGACATATTTTTCACAACATCATGTTTAACTTTATTATAATCACATTCAAGGAGATTCGAAACTTTAATGATGTTATAAATAGTTTAGAAAGCGAACTACAATATGTTAGAAATATGAGAAAGAAATTTCAAGCATTAGAAACCAAGTTCAAATCTTCAAAGTGCATCAAGGGTTCAGAAATTACTATATCTTTGAAGAAATCAAATTTTCTTGAGCAAGTCATGATCACAGTCTTCAATCTTAATGAAAATTAACTCTAAAGACATTTCAAATTAGGAAAAGATCTGTATCAAGCTTAGACTAAAACAAAGAAAATCAACACAAAGATTAGAAACTAAGGACCTACATTAGAAAGCACGTGTCATCTAGTAGAAACAGTGCCAAGTTAATAGAAATGGAAGGAAAATTCAAATTAGATTCAAATTGAGTCAACTTTCAGGAAAGTATATACAGCGACACATTGCTTTTGTACTTGGTCAAGTACATTATCTTTTGGAAGAAAAAGTTCAGAAACCAAGTTCAGAAAGTAAAAGTTGTTGAAGCCCTATGCAAAAACCACATTTGACAATGGTTCTACATTTACAAAGACGGCACTGACACATCTCAGATACTTCTAGCGAACAGTTCTTAGGACATAAAAAGAAGATCAACACATGTCAAGACAAAGTGTAATCAAGGGACAATAGTCCAATTCAAAATCCAAGTATAAAAGGATGCTACCTTCAACGAGACAAAAACTTTTGCCAGAACTCTATTCCTTAGGCGTTGAAAGTTTTTCAATTTTTGAAAATTAACTTATTACTCCTTGTAATCAGTTTCTGTTACAAAAATCTTCTTTCTAGTACTCATTAGATAATATTTCCTTCTAGGAAGAATTTAGAAAGAAGTCTCTTAGGTTTTCAGATATTCACAACATTTTATTCCTAAAAAACTTGAGTGTATCTTTGTTGGAGAGAACCAACTAAAAACAAAACCTTTGTACGTTGATCTAGTAATTATCAATGTGAGGTTAGCTTGAAGAGACTAGTAAAAAGACTACTTAGTGTGAAAGTAAATTGAAACTCCTACTCACTATGAATAGCTTGAGAAGGCTACACAAAGATTATGTAACACCCTAATAATTAACCGAATGCACCTAGGTTGTATCTGATTAATTACTAGACTTTACTCTTTGCTTCAGTTCTTTAATCATACTTTGAAAATACTTAGTGAAATTACGAGCCATTTTTTTTTTAAACATAATTGAAAACGTGAGCCGCACATAACGTGAACAATAATCGAAATAAAGCGAATAATTCAGATATAGCATGAAAAACACATCATATTGGCTCCATCATATAACATCCATAATTACATAACACATAGATAGTTTGCCTACCAACAGAATAAGACTAGGTGTAGGCAATCTAACAAAATATAAATAATATATGGATGGAAGGACATCCATTAATGGCACCTAGTAATAACACTCCAAGGATAGGGATAGATATCCAAGCTCACGCGCAAAGTTTAGCGATACGTTCCTCAAGGATAATAAGCTGGTTCATCAGATCAAGTACATCTACCAGGTGAGAGCATCAACGGAATCACGAACATCACCATCACTTTCTGAAGACGAGATGGAAAGAAAAGAAGAGGGAGTGAGAAACTTTTATAAGAATCTCAGTAGGGTACTCACCTCATATGCATTGTGTCATCATCATCGTCCCCAGGAACCTCAGGGTTATTATGAAATAGTGAGCATGCTAAGATTGATTTATTAAGTTTGAAAATATACTTTACCGAGGTTCATCGGTTTTAATCATGCGTCTTATAATGCATTATAAACTTAACATGTCATGTTTATAATGAACTTTTCCTTTCATATATAATAACATAGTTATGCATAAAATCACATCATATTCCTCATCATCATTTCATAATACTATGCATAGCAGAACATCATATTTCTCATCATCATCTCATAAATACTATGCATAGTAGAACATCATATTCACATAATACATTTACTTAGTTTCTTAGGTGACTTAAAGTTACTTTCATCATCATTTTCTTGGGCCACCCTATACTCCACCCTTTTGGGAATAATCTAGGTTATGAGCTCATACCTTACTAGTCGTCATTAGCATATACTTATCCCTTTTGATAAGTTAAAATCCCAACTCTACCCTTTTGAGAGAACGGGCTAGGGGCAAGAATCACCTTTTCACCACCTATAATCTGATGGGTCTTAAAAGATCATTTTCTCAAGATCACCTTTTCACTATAGTCTGATGGGTCCAAAGGATCATTTCCTCATGAGTTTAAGTCACCATTAAGTCTTAGCATGTTATATCATAATCATCAAGATGCATGAACATTCTCATTGTTTGCAATAGCAATTATAACATGCAAGCCATGAAATCATTCAATAATATCAAATTCTCATAGGCATTACATCATCATATAACTGACATTCCAAAGCATCAAAAGATGTCATCTAAAATTTTCACAAAGCTCCCTTAAATAACCGAACTCTAAAATTGGGTAACCTTAATTATCAAACTAATTACTTATGCATCTAAGGGATTTATTACCATCAATTATAAGCCTTAAGAACATTATTAGACTATATGGGGTAGCATAGACAGTAAGTTGTTCTTAAAGTTTTACGTGTGTTAGAAGTTACGTTTTTAACCCTTTCTCATTACCGGCTTTCCCTATGATGCTAAAATTAATTACTAAACCAATTATGAATCATTGTCCCTTATCTAAACATAATAATATCTGGTTCTTAAGGTCACTAAAGGCTCTGGACAGAATGCATAAATTTCATTCTCTAAAGTTCTAGAAATCTTGCTTTTACGGTTTTCTAGGAAGCTAGTTTTATCTCTAACATGCATAGAATCATTCCTTTAGCAATAAACCATAATTATCACAACTTCAAACATATTAAATCATCATCATTTATTGGTACTAATCTCATATCAGAAGCCGAATCATGAACCTCATATAATTGTATAAAATCACATTTTAAGTGAACATAAAATATTAGTTTCCCGTAGAATCCTTGCAAAGCTTTAAAACTCTTTTAGAAACTAATTCTTTTTAAAAGAATCTTCATAATTAAAATTCTCACTTAAGATAAAAGGAGCAAGTCTTGATCTTAAGAGATTTATGTGATATCTTAGAATCATAAACATGCTATGCAACCTCATTTTAATCTTGTCATTATAAGGTGATAACTTGGAATTATAAACATGATATGCAAATCCATTTCTTTATCTTTAAGATTTAAGGTGATGACTTGAAAATTAAACATGATGCAAGAGCTTGAAATATAAACATGATGCAAGAAACTGAAGCGCGGTAGTCCGCATAGGACAAGTGGAGGGAGAGAATAAGAAACCAGCGCGGTAATCCGCACTGGATCGGTGAAGGGAGAAGAGAATTATTATTACATTTTTTAAGCTCCAATCTCAAGACTTCTTAAAGAATCAATTCTTTAACTCCAATAATCTTATTTCTTTGTTTGTGATACTTGGGTAAGTCTTTGAGCTCTAGGATCTTTAGGTGATGACATAAAAATAAACATGTCATGCGTTGATTCTTTTAGCCATTATAAAATAAAGTGAGAACATAAAATAAATATGAGATGCAACTTCTTTATTATCTTTAGAGATTAAGTGACAACATGAAATATAAACATGAAATGCAAACTTGGAAATTTAAACATGAGTATGCAAGTCCATTTATTCATTCTTGAAATTTTAGTGATGACATAGAAAGTAAACATGATTATGCAAGGCATAAACTTAAACATGGATGCAAGTTCATTTGATTTCTTTACTAGAGCTCCTTCAAGACTTTATAGAAATACAAATTCAATATATATATCTTAACAAGACAAAGTGAGAAATACATCTTTCAAATTCTAAACTCAAGATCATAAAATCATCATAAAAACATCATTCTTTAAAGTTTTGCATCAAGTGGAACTTTCAAGCTTTAGAGGCCTAACTTGTGATGGATTCACAACCCACCTTCAAGGTCCTCATCATCAAGCCATCATCTTAGTCCCACCTAGGCCATATGGCCAAATTGGTTAAAGAAAATGAAGAGGAAAACCAAATGAAAAGCTAAGGTAAGTTCATAAATCAACATTTTGAACCAAAAACACAACTTAGCAAATCATAGAAATAAATATAGAAACTACTCCCTACCTAATCTTATTTGAAGGAAAGGAAGAGAACTTGGTTTCTTTGAGTGAAATGGAAGAAAATATTCTTGAAAACTTGAAGAAAGAATTCAGCCAAGAGGAGGAGGAAATGAGAGCTTTTGGTGCTTTGGAAAAACTAGAAATGTGTACAATTTTGAGCAAGCATCTAAGACTCCTTAAGCATGCCTATTTATAGAAGAATTCAAGCTCATGTATGGACAAGAGGAGGAGGAAAATCTGACTAAATTTGAGGAGGAAACAAGGAAGGAAAAATCATCTTGTTTGGTGGCTTAAAACATGGAATCATGAAACATGATTCCTTGTTTTCATACCTTGAGTTTTGTGCCAAGTTTGACAAATTTTTCTGATGCATATTGGGCCATATAATTTCATGCATTATAGCCCAAGGAAGAGAAATTTGTGTGTTCCATGTATTATTTAAGTGTAGGTAAGGTATCTTGCAAATTAGAGAATTTGCAATTAAGGGCTTAGGTGAATTAGTAAGCAATTTGGGTGTTTTTAAGCAATTTTAGGTTCTAATCAATTTAAATAAATAATTTTGACTCTAGATTAGTAATTAGAATTTAATAAGCTTTAATTTGAGCCTAATATTGCTTATGTTTTGCTAGACGAATCAAAAACCTCAAAATTTGCAAAACTGCACAAAGAGGGCAAAATCGTAACTTCACTCAAAAATTCTGGCCATCCGAGCTTAACCAATGGTCAATCATAGCTTAAAAACACCTTCTAAAACATTTTAGTGAGGTTCGGACTAGCACGCAATTGGAGTTAAAACGGCGGGGCATTTTGGTCATTTCACGCGTCGAAACTCAAAATTGAGATTCTTCTCCTCTATTAACACACATAACACAAACAATCCCCTATTATCCTTAGAACATCCCCTTGAGGACGGTGGGGCCACGATCTTCATTTTCTGAGTAAAATAACCTCAGGGGCATTTTGGTCATTTTACACGTACAAAATTCGGGGCTTGCGACTCTTGCAGGAATCGCTCATAACTTCTTTTCTAATGTTATATTCCTCTATTGAGGATTGTTCGGTTCAATTTATATAAGAATTACCTAGGGTAATTCGATTTCTAAATGACAGTAAAAGTTGCGTACATTATCTTAGTTTTGGGTTGAGAAGGGTTATTAGTGGAACTAAGGGTTGTTAAGAATTGGACATAGGTAGTGTTTGGCCAAGCTAGTATAAAAATCTTTGAGTAATATCTATATTTCTTTCATCTCTCTATCATTCTGCATTTGTGTTTGTTTGTGTTGTACATTTCTTGAAAAAGATTTCAAACAATTTCTGAGTTTTTCTACTTAGTTTAGAAAGTAACTTTCCAATCCATACTAATAATAATTTCCGCTACCTTCAATTAAAAAACTTGATAGACTTTGTTTAGTGTTTAAGACACACGAACAAAGTTTAAAGCATGATTCAACCCCTCTTTTCATGCTATTTTCAACCTACAATGATAATAAACCAAAATTAGGCGATAAAATTAAGGAATTAATGATTGGATTAGTTAAAGCACTAATTAAACACAAATTCCAATTAAGGACAAGTTAGCAATTAGAGAGCAAAATTGCTATAATTAGAATCTTTGAGCATATAAAATGGTAGGAATGCTATAATGAGGAAAATAAGTTTGTTATAACCAACTTGGAACATAACTAGCGCATGAGTGACTTGGTCTCCATGTAACCCTCATAGGTAACGTGACTTACTATATGCATAAATTAACGTAATTTTCATTCTTAAAACATAATTTAACCCAAATCATCGTTAATTTTTCCAACTAAAATCATAGTGATCAAATTCTCAAAATTGAAATATTTCAACATACATAATTCTAAAATCAATTTGGTCAAATCTGACTTGTGTTTCAACAAGAACATAGCAGTGTAAACTGGTTCATGACATAAATATAGCCATAATCTATAAATCAGTTCAATACTTGTAAACTGAAATGTGAATACATAACTAGCTTGTTACACAAATTTAATCACATTCTAAGTTTCAAATCAATACTTGAAATCTGAAAGCATATAGGGGTGTTCATAAATTCTAAAAATAAAACATCAACTTAGAGTATAATACACGGTTAAATCTGCCTACACAACTACTAGAGCACTCTGATCTAACATAATCCTAGACTAAGTCTCACTGCAAAGCAAAACTCATCACTAGAACCCTTATGAAGATGATGGCTGAGTGATAATTGGATGTGCAACTATAACTATAATGAAGAAGAGAAAGGGGTGAGTCATCAAACTTAGTGAGTGGATTCTCACCCACTATCCACATAGGATAACCATACATGATATATACATGTAACATACATGCATCAAGTGGAAATCATTTTGATATTTGCATACATAGTTACATAGGAAAACATTTCTAAATCCATGGTGCAGTATTTAAGAGAAATAGGAATCTTTGAACATGATAAACACATATGATTATAATAAATTATTACTCTGGTTTCTAAATGCTGAAAAGGGGCACCTATTGAGGTCCATGAGGTGGACATTTAACAATGTTCCGTTCTCTAAATACTTTGAAGGGGCAATTGTCCTTTAATAGACAACTTGGTACTAAGGCTAAGATATTAAGGGTAACTCACTGTCTATTTCTCTATAGTTACCATCTAAACTAGTTTGCTATGTAAATCATATAAATCTGAATACTTTGAAAGTCCTATATAATTCCAATAATTTGGTTGTCAAACATATTTGAAATTCTAAAATCATGTCCAAGGGATTACCAGCATGTAAACAATGACTTTAGAAAATCAACCAAATCATGTATGTGATTATTACTATGAATCATAATCAACTCAATATTTTTAATAAAACATAATTGAGTTCCAAAAGCATAAGCAGGAAATCCATATTCTTGAATACATAATAATTTTATTAACTCGTAATACATGTCTAACAATTCTGGTAGAACTTGCTAAACCCCATATTTTTCCAATGAATCTTTACGACCTTATCTGGGCACGTGACTAGCACGTGAGAAATCCTATTCCCAGGTAAGCCTTGTGACTTGTTGACTGTCTCTACATGCATGCTCTGTTCATAAAACTTTATTAAAACATAATTTCATTTTCTCCAGACAAATCATCTTCTCTTTTACATTAAAATAGTCAAAGCTGAAATCTCACCAGTTGATTTTAACATATGAAATTATAATGCCATTTTTATTTTACAACGCCATGAGTGACAAGGCTATATACATTTATTGAAATAACGTAATAATAATGATATGCATGAAGTGCTACATATGCTCTAAGGTCCTGGACCCTTACAATGTACTAGAGCGCTCTAACGAACAAGGATGCATGCTTCATTCCAAGTGAAGCTTACCAACACTCTACCTGGCGATAAAAAGACTAAGTAGAATCAACAATCATTGTTCTTATCTAAAATAAGAGAAATGAAAGAGGTGAGTTTTGATATCAAAACTCGGAAGTGAGTCCTCACCTGAAACCTCCTTCCATGGGACATCCCAAAAACAATGCAGGGAATCATAACATTAATAAAATCCAAAAATCATACGTAATCAAGTATACGTACATTTTATATATCTATATTCAAATCATTACTTTACAAACTCAAAACTATTTCCTTAATTTACTTTCATACCGAATGTCATATAAACTCATGATAGCGTAGCTCATAGAGAAAAAGTAAACTTGCCTTGGTTACGCACAATAATTGTGACGTAACAAAACTTTGAATATGAATCTAGGTCACATCTGGGCATTATATATCACCGTCCATAATGTGACAATAAATTTTCTGAAATCTCTGGCCTAGGCATAATTGGTACCAAGGTTAATAGATCAATTCCAGTCGTTAACTGCTGGCTGTTTCTCTATAGCCACCTTCTAAATTAGCTAAGTAAATTTATTTAAATCTAGAAACCCTTAAAACATTTTTATTCTCTATAGCTCTGAATCTATCTGATTCTAAGCCTACCTTAGCATAACCATGACTATGAAATCATATCCAAGGGATCACCCTTTGTAGACATTTGTGATTTCTAAAGCCCATAGAATATGTAGCGTCAATGTTTTGAATCCCATAAAGCTTCACACTCTAAAACATTTTGATGGATTATAAGTCGTATTTCAATGTCAAACTTTTCATAAACTAGAAACTTAATATCATATTCTAAAATTACAAAGTCTAAAACCATACTTCCAATCCTTTTCTCTAAACTTGGTTATAGAATTATATAATATAAATAAACCAACTCCAGAATCCATTGAAATAAGCATGAAAACCTCTATCAATCACATATATCATCAATTATGCATAAAATCAGTTCGACGAACATGGTCACATGAGTTTTATCAAAAACATGTTTCATGCTCTAAAATTAGGAGTTCTAACATATAATTCAACATTAATATTCAAATCTTTATACAGTAATCTCTAAAACCAAGCAATAAATCATATTTTCATGAAAATAACTCTAATGCACAGCATAGAGATCACATATACGAATCCACTCACTTGGAAGGGTGGACTAGCTACAATCAACATCAACAGCACGCTAGGAAGTAAGAATGACATTGATATCTGCTATAACAACCATAATACGCTAGATTAACCTCAGAACCTTTAACTAACTCAATCTTAACTCCAATAATGGTGGAAGAGGATCATGGCATGAAAACTATGAGAACACAAGGCCAAAACCCGAGAGCATGAGAGATTGAAGGAATAAAAGAAGAAAAACCACTAGAATAACATACCTTTAAACTTAGAAGATGAAAAATCCAAGCAAAACTTCAAGAAATTGGAAGAAAATGGAGTTTGATTGAGAAAATGGTGAAGAAACGAAGCTGGGAGGTGAAGGATTCGTGTTCTCTCGAGAGGGGTGGGGTGTGTGAGGAATAATGAGGGTTTTTATAATTCCTTGAGCGCTAGCGCTCATTAGAGCACAAAAATTATCCCTACACGCTTCCTGTTCCTTGGCCGGGCTCATGAGCATAAGCGCCAATGCTCTCCAATATTTACATTTCTTAATTTTAAGTTAATGGATTAACTTTAAAACATAAATGTAAACAAGAAAATACCCCCATTTGGATTCAAATAAAATATTAAGAAAATCAAACTCCCAACAAATCAAAATCTAATTTTTGGGTTTTAGTTCAAATTCGGAATTCTTATGATTTTTCAAACTTTTGGGCTAAAAACAACGTGTTTAAAAATTTTATAAGATCAATTAAAAATCACTCTTTAACTTATTTTTCTCTAGGAATAATTACTGGGACTTTTGATCCCAAGAAAATGGTTCTATTATATAGCTCTCCAAGGGAGTGTAAAGTCCAGAGTTAGTAAAATTTAGGACCCAGAATGACAAAAAGGGTAATTGGCACCTTTCTTGGTTCAAAAAATTTTCTAACCTCTTTATTTAAAACTTCATGGCATACAAACATAATAATCATGGTCTCATGGTTTTCAAAAAATATATTTTTATGACATAATCAAAAACCATAAGTTCCTAAACTTGGCATATTTTACAAAATTATGTTCATAACATGTTTTCACTTCTAAATTGTATGTAGCAATCATAACACTTAGAGAAATAGCAATAATGACAAGAAATAAAGTCATGAGTTCAAACCCACTCACATTGACGGGTAAGAGAGAGGTGTCTCCAACTGACATTGGGAAATGCCATGGTACCCATAACATGCATAAACATAGAAGAAGTTTCAAGAGAGGAGAAACCATGCAAAATTCATGTATGAGAAAACCCAAATTCAAGAACGTGGGAAAGCATAGAGGAAACTTGACAAAACACCATAAATTCTTTGTAGGATGAAGGAAATAAAGGAGGAAGAGGAGGTTAAGGTTTGAGTTTGAGGGTGTGAAACCGATAGGATGAGATTTTATAGGAGAAGGGGTCACTTAAATGAAATTGTGTCGTTTTGGGCAATGTGATATGCAAAAAAGCGCATCCGCGTGAAAAACACATGTTCACGAGTTTTGAAAATGCGTGTTCGCACTAAAAATGTGCTTATGCGCCTAGGCTAAAAAAGGAGGGCTCCAGTGAACAAAAATTACAAGTCCACACACTAAAATTGTGTGCATCTATGAGATTTAGAAATGTGCGTCCGTGCAATAAAAATGTACATCCATGTGTTTTATGGAGAATTTAGTAGAATCTGCTTTGCGGTTTTATAGAGGCATTCCTACCCATAATGGACTTCCCAAGGGTACTTAGACCCAAATATTACAAAGCTCAACAAAATCGGTTCTATCATAAGGCTTGCAAATTATCAAGAAACAAATTTTGTCTTCAAACTCTTTAGAAAGATCATTGTGAACTCAACATGTGCCACGTCACCAAATAAAAAAAAGTATATGTAGTACTACTACAGCCTTATTTGCATTATAACATATGCAAAAGGTAATGTCGCTTATAGGTTGCATTCATGCACCCTTTTTCCTCTATAACTCTAGATATATTGTATCATTTTGTATGCTAGAATGATTGACTTTTGGTTGATTCGTGTTTAATCCTCATTGTGCGTCATGAAATAAAGTAATGGCTAATTGAACAATTTTAACAAATAAATATATTTTGGAGTTTCTCATGCTTTTAATCATCTTTTATGACTATTATATATTCTCTTCCAAAGACATCCCATGTTAGTGCACAAAGATTGGAGCAGTGTTCAATTAAGAAGAATTTAAAGAGCTAAATACAAGAGTTCTTGAACTTATTTGAACACATTTGATTGTAATGAAAAATTTGTATCTCTCTGTAAAGATCGGATTGAGATAAATAAAGATTTTTTGGAAATCCTAAGAGGTCCTCTATAACTTTCATGTCTAGCTCAAAACCCAGTTCTAAGAGCTTCTTGGCGAAAATCTAGTTGAAAGATTAAAAGTTGTTGATGTTCTGATATTGTTAAGCCTGATCTCCAACTCATATTTTGCCAATATTTGGATCCATGGATGTTTAATTGAGGTGATTCATATGGCGTTAGAAAGCTTTTCAAAGGACTACAATTTCTATTTTTAGGTACAAGAGCTAACTCGAACGTTTTGGGACTGAAAATGAGCTTCGAAGTGTGCAGAGCAATATCTACATGAGTACCAATCCACTATAGTGGTCCTGAACCACTATAGGGTCACTAGAGAGCAAAAATTGGTCCTAGACCATTGAAGTCATCCCCAATGATAGCATCTGTTCTTGAAATAACATTTTTTTATTATTATTTTGGGCCCCTTTTTGACACTATGATGGTGTATTATATATACTTACTTAGCCAAGGCTAATATAGGAGATTTTCCATACTTGTCCTAGGGTTGCATTCACTCTTTTTCTACTCTCTATCCATATGCTCTCTCTAGGACTTATAGTCATTCCAGTCTCGTTATAGCTCCCATTTGATATTTCTATTGCTTTCTTCTATATTTTTGCTGTAATCCCCTACCACCACCTATAGAGGAGTAGTTTTTCTACCTAATGCAAGGATTCCAAAGGTTCCAAGGATTATGTTTTGAAACTCCCATTATTTTAATTGTGTTGGTTGATACAATTATATTTTTTAGAGCTAGCTTTGATTATATGTGTGTTTGTGATTGTAAATATCATGTATGGTTAAGGTTCCAATTAGGCATAATTTGACTGATAGTTTAAAGTATGTTTAATTAGTAAATAGGATTGGAATTAGTTTTGATAAGAATTAGGTTATTGTGATTGACATTTAAGTTAGCATAAACATTTAGGCATTACGATTATGATTTCCTCGTATTTATGTTAGTCAAACCCTTGGTCAGTTGTGTGATTTTGTGACTGCAATGTAAAATTACATCATTGATTATGTGATTGTGAATTAGTGAAAATAACTACCTCCACAAATTACTCTTTGAGTCAATGATAACATAATTCTAGATTTGTAAGAACTCTTTGTGCAAATAATTTTATTTAATTGAATTTTCTTTCATTATTTTAATAATGTCTTCCTAACAAATCCACCCCAAATTTTCAATTGGCTAGTAACATTTCCTTGTGAGGTGAACTAAGTTATGCCCTTTATTATATTTTTTGTGTAACATAACATAAAATAACTTTTAATTTGTTGTGATTCACGAACTCGCATTAATTGCTTATACACTAACTCAAAAAAGCCATTCTCTATGCAATGAATCAGTGAAGGACACATGTATGGTGATCCCACAACCATGGACAACGTTCAAATCTCAAAATCATCTATAAAAGGATCATCATTTGAAGACACAAATGTGGATAACATTTTGCTAACACAAAGAAATCTTTATCTTAAGAAAACTCATTCTTTTGAACCTTCAAAAACATATTTTCTATTACGTTCTATTGAAAATATTCTTACTTAAAGCTTAGCTTAGCTAATATCCTCCATTGGAAGCAAGCTTTTTGAGAAGTCGTTCAAGTGACTAGATATCAAGAAAGTTTGAGTGTTTTGCAAAAACACAAACCTTTCAACCACATCTTTGTATCCTTGACCTAATAGTGGTCACTGATTTAGCTTTGAGAAGTTAGGACAAGACTATATGCTATGAGATTGGAGAGACTTTGTACAAGAAACGTTTATAGTAGACTCTAAACAAGTTCTTGAGGATAAATCTCTTGAGTGATCTTCTCCATCCTTTTACCCTTTTTTCAGCATTCTTTTGTGTGTGTTGTTGAATCCTTTTATTCTTATTCTATTATTGTTTTACATTATTCAAAAAGTATATCTTTCTAAAGAACCAACATTGTTTCCCATCCTTTGAGTTCTTGGAACTTAGAGTGTTATTTTAAGTTTTTAGAAAGCAAAATTTTGTCTTTTTACGATTCAACCCCTTTTTCCAGTGATCTTGCTTTCACTTACAACCGACTTTGCCCAACACGCTTAACCCACAAGTTTAGTGGGCCAGCATTTTAGGCTACTTATTTTTATTTTAAAATGGGGGATTAATGTCTTTGCACATTTAAAAAAAAGATACATTCAATTTGATAAGATATTTGAAGTTATAAGCTGTGGTTGTAGTTTAGTGGCAATATTTTCTATCGACTTAGGAGACTTGGGTTCAAATCTCATCTAATCAAATTGTTGTAAGTTTGAATATATAAGACAAAAAAATAGAAAAAAAATTTAAACAAAAATACGACAATGTACAGACTCACGAGTCCTTAAATTTATGTCGTACAAGCATGGACTCCTTAATGCCTTGGTTTTCATTTGCATTAATTACCTTAATACCCTTAAGGTGATTAGATGTGTGAAAGGTGATGACAAACCTTAGTCATCATTAATTAACTTAAAGTTAATTTTGTGAGATTACTCCCTGGCGTCCTCGATGAGGGCCTGGAAGCACTGGGTGTCCTGGTTGAAGACGGTGTAGAGGAAGCGTTCCTGGAGGATGTCCTAGTTGCTGAGGGTGTCTCCTTTCCTTTTCTTGGGGTAATTAGAAGAAGGAAAAAGAGGAGATATGTAACATTCCTGTTGCTTTATGGATTGATAACTTATCCCCACAAACTAACACGAGTCCTTTCAGCATGCTTTGTCCTCACTTACACGCTTCCTGAGAAAACTTCCTAGGAGGTCACCCATCCCAAAATTGCTTTGAGTCAAGCACGCTAACGTGAGTTCTTCGTGATAGGCTACCAAAAAGAATATGCATCTTTATTGGCATATGTAGTACCAATCAATTCATATAAATCATCCTCAACTGTATAGTCCCATACCTATATAGTTTCAGGATCCTTCTCATTCTAGTGTGTAATCGGTTCATTTATATATCCCTCCGTTTAGAAGCCTGACAAGCCGCTCCTCGTCTGTTCCTTCTTGCACCAGCGATCATTCACCGCCTTAGTCACGGGCGTTACATGCCTACCAGCTTCTACATGGTTCGTCCCTTACCATTACTGGGAGATGTGCAGGCTCTGATACCACTTATAACATCCCCTACTACTTTATAGATTGACAACTTGTCCCTATAAACCAACACGAGTCTTTCAGCATGCTTTGTCCTCACTCAGAGATTTCCTGGGAAATTTTCTAGGAGGTCCCCATCCCAAAATTGCTCTAAGTCAAGCACGGTTAACCATGGAGTTTTTTCGTGATAGGCTACCAAAAAGAAGATGCATCTTTGTTGGCATAGGTAGCACCAACTAATTCATATAAACCATCCTCAACTATATAGTCCCATACCTATATAGTCTCAGGATCCTCTCATTCTAGTGTGTAATTGGTTTATTCATATACCCCTCCGCTTAGAAACCTGACAAGAGTCGCTCCTTGTCCGTGCCTTCTTGCACCGCGATCACTCCCCGCCCTCATTCCTGGGCATTACAAGATACAATAGTGTGATATGATGATGGGATTACAACCAGTGCTATGGTGATGGTGGAGACTAGAGATAGAGATAGAAATAGAGATAAGGAAAGTGAGTGTGGAAAGAGAGAGAGGGTGCGCGCATGAGCTTTTTGTCAATGTGGTCGAGAGTGATGTAATGGTAGGGAGGGTGCATTTGGGTTTGGGGTTTATTTGGAGTGTATTTGGGTTAAATTTTATTAGTTTGACATATTTATTCAATCCAACTAAATACACACTTGTCATTAGTCTCATTATAGTTTTTCACTTTTAGAAATTGTTACAATAATTTAATTTGCTCTTTCCGTGCGTATATATTTATGTATATTTTATTATATTTCGATTGAACCGATTAAATCGGTGATCTTTAAACCTTTAACCAGTGCCCTGATCGGTTCAATGCCTAGTGCTTTTTTCTTTTCCTTGTGTTTGAAGCTAATTAGGCTTAAAAAGGTTAATTAGCTCCTAATTAGCACTAATTAAGTGTAATTGGGGCTAATTACAGATGTTATAGGTGGCTCAAGTCTAAACCTTTATTATGTTTTTGGATCGCATTGTGACCCTAGGAGTGCTAGATGGTAGTTGGATATAAAGAAGAATACATATCTTTATCCTAATATTGTCCAACCTGACCCTTATTTTGTATTTTACCAATATCTTGAGTTACAAATGTTCAATTGATGTTATTTTTGCCATTGGAAAGCTAGCATAGAGGTGTACAATCGATGTTTTACCTTTGAAGGTCAAATAAACTATTTTGGGTGCTATGGGCTAAGGCATATGTAGCTTGACCTTAGTTTTAGGCCAATCTAATCCTACAATTAAGTATAAACACTTGCCTATAATCGCTTACAGCATAATGTAATCTCTTATAACACATGTTTAAGTGTCAAAAAACACATTTTAACATCATTTTGTGCGAAGAAAACCCCTCTTCACTCTCTCTCTCTCTAAAAGTGCCTTCATCTCTAAAACCCTTCCTTATCAATCGCAAACCTATTCCTACAAATTAAACACTAAAACCCCATTCCAAATCCCTCCAAACACCTTGAATCTCTCTAAACCCTCACCCCCCTTCTTTTTCTTCTTCCATAATCTTTACTTCCATTTCCATCACGTAAACTATACATTTGAGTATGGATTACAATCTTTAATAATCCCAACATTTTGGAAGTTCAACCTCCTCTCCTAGGAGGTTGTCTAGTCATGAATTTAAGGGGAAGAACATATGATTTTTGCTGCTTCCTCCAAGTGCTAGAGCCTTCAAAACATTCTTATAAGATAGGTCTTCACTTTGGTAAGGGTTTCTATCACATCCTTCTTTACTTGTCTTGTTGTTTTGTGCCCTAACTTGGGGTTTATGTGGTCTTTGATATCGATTCATTTAAAATCCGAAAATGGATTTCATTTTGAGTGCATGTTCAATGTTGATAATTATTGTTGATAAAAATGAATTTTTGGAAACCTATCTATGTATATAAAATATGGCCATGGAAGGCTTTTGGGTCTTCAGTGGTGTTTATTTGTAATTTGATGCTTGATTAATGATTCCCTTGTTAAGATAATATTTTGATGCTTGATTGTGAATATTTTGCCATGTGTAGGATTTACCATAAACCTAGGTTTATATTGGTTCGTGGAATGTTCTTTTATTCAGGATACTATTCAGGAAAAGCTATTCCCCTGGGAATAATTTTCCTAGGAATATAATATAGAGGTATTTGGTATGCAAACTGAATACTAAGCAGGATTGTGAGAATACAACCTATTTTTCCAAAAAACCCCATGACATAATGGTGTTGGTTAGCAATGATAGTGGTCCGATTCCAATTGACGGTGGTCTAGCACCAATCAGTGGCCTTAACCAGGTAGATGGTGGTCCAATGCCGATTGGCGATGGCCTGATGCCGATCGCCGGTCTGAATGTTGTCATTGATGGTCCAAACCTCTTCATTGATGGTCTATGCGATCAAAGTGGTTCATCGTGATCGTTGATGGTCTAATGCCTCCTGGTGGTTGTTTGCACCAATAGGAAATGGTCCATCTATTGAAGGTGGTCTGCCTTGATCGGTGGTGGTTCAGTCATCGGCATGCTCCGCCCTTATTAAAGGTTTAAGGTTTGAGAGTAATTTAGTCTTTGCATTTTCTGAAACATTCCCTTTCTATGGGAATCCAACATTCCCATGGAGGAGGGTGGGAATAACAATGAGCTTATTTTCATTCCAGGAGTTCAATTTTTCTAAGAATGTTTTTTCTATCCGTGATCCAAATATGAGAATTTTCCATTCTCATCCTCGTATTTCGGAATGTTAAAACATTTTGCGAACTACACACTACCATATGAGTAAATACCGACAATTATATATCATTTTTGAAAAATATGATTGTTAATATAATATAATATAATTTAACAATTACATTAAGAAAATTCATTGTTTATGAAAAGTTATTCAATAAAGAAAGTTTATGATTTATTTTTGAAGTAAATAAATCCACATTTTATATTCATATTATGGATTATAATCCTTCCAATTTTTAATTTTTGTGCTTTTTCTTCTCAATATTTTGTAGGATGACAATAGCATTTATAGGGTTGGACATGCCCTAACTCTAGTCTCAAGTTTTAAATTGTGCCCTATTTCCATTCGGCCCCATCCCTATTTGGGTTATCATTTGTGATGCCTCAGGTCCACGTGTCTTTAGATAAGCCTCACACAGCCTTTGGGTAGCTCAAAAACTCCTAGATTGTAGAAAATCTTCTTTTTGCTGAAGTCTGGTTGTCTGCCAACAGGGTTAGGTGCAATGAGCTTTTCTCGCTGAGGAGTTTTCTCTATAATACCTCAGGTCCACGTATCCTTAAACAAGTCTAGTACAACCTTAAGGTCTCTTGGGACCCACTCGTGTCCTGAAAACCACACAAAAGTCAGCATTTAGTGTAGAAGATTTTCTAACATCGCTATAGTGGGCTAAGATCACTATAGTGGTCAAGGTCTCCATGAGTAGAGGTGCGATCTCTAGAGACCGCTATAGTGGTCATGTGCTTACCTAAGTTAACCCGAACCGCTATAGCGGTCATAGAAGGCTAGCAGGATCTTCAAATGTTAGAACAATGTAAAATGACGTAGTTTCGTTTAATAAGACTCCCACCTCTATTTAAACCCCCTTCTACCTACAAAATCGAGAACCTTAAATCCTAACTCTCTTTCCACCTCTCACTCTCATCCTCCATTAATCTTACCTCCTCCAAGGTTCAAGGTAAGAGATTTTTTATGGTTTATGTCCTCTTTCACTCCTCTATTTTATGTTCTTGAGTTTGAGATTGTTATTTCTTATTATTGTCAAGTTTGAGTACTCCCCAATGTTTATAGGGTTGTTTTAAAGTTGTTCTAAAGTTGTTATAGATTATTCATGGATTTTTATTGTTGTTATGGTAGATGATGGTGCCATCCTTACTTCACAAAGCTTTATTGGAGTTGACACTATTAGTTCCTCCCTGTAGGTTAGTGGATTTGACCTCATGACCTTACTTTGATCATTAGAAATATAATTTCTAGCATTTTGAATATCTACAAACTAAAGCTTGAGCTTTGTCATGATGTAAAGTTTATATGCATTTATGCAAGTTAGAAAACACATTTTGAAACTACTCATGAAAATTATCGATTTTCAAAATGCATGGGACCATCCTTGAGATTTAAATTGTTTAGATATGATTTATTTCATGATCCTAGATTTGATTTATGATGATAAGAGTTAGCAATTTTTGACAAAAAATAGGAAAATATGTTTATACATGATGATGATGTATTGTTGAACCTAGATTCATAGAATCCTCCTTTTATGTCTATATCATGATTTTAGAAAAGGAATTACCTAGAGAAACAAAGCCGTGAGTTAATGACAGTAAATCATTAACCTTGGTATACTAAGTTGCCTACAAGGGTCAAATTATCCTTACTCAGATTAGTCCACGAGGGACACGATTAGCGAGGGACTGTTAAAATCTCATACAAATGCTCTTGATCGCGAGACTAAGCACCACCTCATAGTTATTAGATATTCTGTTTCTATGTTAATTCCTTAGACATAAATATGTTTCTTTATGTTTTTATAAACCAATATTATCGTAGATGTTATGTATTATAAATGAAAAAAAATTGAATGTTGCATTATTATTTATATACCTTTTCTTCTTGTCCCATGTATGATTGTGAGTGAGGATCTACTCACTCAGTTTTAAGATAAAACTCATCCCTCCTCTCTTTTCCCTTACAATTAAGTTGCTACCTTAGATCCTCCAGCCTCCTCCTTAACAGTTATAGTGTTTCAGTGATGAGTTTCACTTAGCAGTGAAGTATTTTGCATTTTGATATAGAGTGCTCAGTGTTGTGTGGCAAGGTCTTAGACCATACATGCTACAGTACTTTGACACCATGATTTATATTTATCACATACTTAAAAGTATATAATTTTCATGGTTTTATTTTACACAGACCTATATGTGTATTATGTTTATGAATTAGGGCTGGATTTATGAAATGAATTTATGTTGTTAATTATGATTTGGAAACGCAAGTGATTTATGATTGAAAATGAAATTTTATAAGTAAACTATGTATATAGTATAACTCAATGATTATGAGGCTTACATGGGATGAGATTTCTCACTTGTCGGTTACATTCCAAATTCAGGTCATGACATTCTCATTATAGCGAGCAAAAAGAGCAACGGGTGTACTATAGCGAGAACCCCAACATTGACAGACGTCTAAAATAATGCAGTTTCACTAAAACACCCTTCTCCCCATATAAACCCTTCCCACTCATTTTTTCCCAAAAACTCTGAATCTTAACCCTTTCAGCTCCTTCTTCCACCTTTTCACTTCTTTCTTCTCTCAATCATACCTCCTCCAAACTCCAAGGTAAGGATTGTTCATGGTTTATGATTAGTTTTCTATCCTTTCCTCCATATATGTGAGTTTAGGTGTTTAAGTTCTTAGTTGTTGTCAAGTTTGGGTGCTCTTTTAATGTTCATAGAGTTGTTCTATGGTAGTTGTTAGTGTTATTTCCAGCTTCTAAGATCAAGTCGATTATATCCACACACTCCAATTCTAAACAGTGAGTGGATTTATATTCATGACCTTATTTTTGGTCATTATAGCTATGTTCTTATTTCCATGATTGCTAAATATGAATTTAGAAGTAAAAAATGCCATGAATATAATTTTACAAAGTATGCCAAGTTTAGAAGGATTATGAACCTTGGAGTAAATCATGAAAAATATGTTTAAGGAAACCATAGGGTCATGATTAATTTGTTGTATGCCATGAAAATTATATTACCCCGATTTTGTTTTATCTTAATTGTATGTTAATTGTGATTAATTAAGGTCAGTTAGGTCTAATTAAGAGTTAATTACTTTAACTAATTAATTACTGGATAATTAGTCTTTCCTAATTAATTTTAGCCTCTTAATAATTTATTAAATACATGATTATGTTAACAATTGTCATTAATTATTTTAAAATATAAGTTTAGTGCTTTTTGAAAATTAGAGCTCTCTCCAATCTAAAATTTCAAATTCCTTTCCAAAGGTTTAAGTTTCAAGACATGCTATTTATTTGTTATCTTGCGTTTATTTGAATTCATGGTACCAAGAAATGCTATTTATTTGTTATCTTGCATTTATTTTGAATATTTCATGAGATTGGGAGCAAATTACACTAACACTCCCTAGACCCCACTTAATATCCACACTCCGTTAATAGCCACAGCCTCCTCCTTTACCACACACTTCACATTTTTCATCTTTTTCTCACACCTTCATCCTCTATCATCACAACTACTTCCAGTCCTCCCAAATACCCAAACCCATCTCCATTTCCATCATCTCAATACCAAATCATTTCTCTATTTCCATTTGGGCTAGAAACCAAAAAAAAAGAAAAATTCTCCATCTCTCCCTATTTGCTGGCCATGGACATCTCTAGGGGAGGAGGTGAGGATTTGTGCTTCTTTCTCTTATCAACAAGCCCCAAGACCTTCTAATCTTCTAGTCCTCTAAGCTAGGTAGGGGATTTTCTCTAAAACCCCTCTCTTTTGTTGATATTTGAACTCAAATGTAAGGTTTAGTTGTTCTCTATTTTGTGACATATATAAACCTGAAGTGTGTTGTGGAAGCTTGGGTCAATATTTCTACTCTTTTCTGATTTGCAAGTAAGAATATGGATTTATAAACTCTTATTCTTCACCTTTGATTTTCAACCTACACAAGGTTCAGAGGATTGAGTCCCATTTTGTTCCAATTAGAAGGGAATGAATGGATATATGTTGGCTTAAATTATTAAAACTCATTCTTGGAAAGAAATGGTTGCTGAAATTTCTCTTACGTAGAGTACATTCCTAAGTTTATGTTTGATTTTAGGGGCTTTGGTGGGTAAATAAGTCTAGTTTTGTGTACGTGTGCAGGGTTGTATTAAAATGAGATTATGTGTTCATATAAATTATGAAGGAATGACCATGTTGTTGGAAAATTCTATTAGGGCCCATTCTTATGTTGTGAATCACAACTTTGGGTCTCTTATAGGGGGTTGAGTTTAGCTTTGCATGCTTGTATAAGTGGCGTTTTAGGTGGGTTTATTTAAAAAAAATGAGTTGTGAAACTATGTCAAATGGTTGTGTGCTGGGATTTTTACACCACTTGTTCTTGGTGTTAAATGATGATTTTGTCTTGATAGTGGTTTGAAATTTCATTGATGTATTTCAAACCTTGGATGATTATTCTTATATATAATTATGAATCTTAAAAGAGAAAAATTGAATTTTGGGGTTATTTTATGTAGAAAAATTAATGTATAAGGGTGGAAATTGGGTATTCAAGTGTAGGAATTTAATTGTAAGTTGTGGTTCCTTGAATATGTGCTCAAGAGTTGTGTTTCTTTTCATGACATTTGGAGAACTAAGTGCTAAAAAATTTTCCAACAACTATAGTTCAATGATAAGTGATATTTTCTGATTCTAAATGAGAAGTCTTGGTTAATTTGAGTACTCAAGTCATTGAGTATTTGAATATATTCTTTTAGTTATGAAAAGTTTAGTAAAATGGTGTTATTTTCTGAAAAGTTTCCAGCTTGTGGCTCCTCACATAGAGTGGTAATTTAGATTTAGTTTCTTACATCCATGACTTTTGTTTTGTGTACACGTGTTAGAGCTTATTTGGTTTGAGTTTTCAATTTTTAGATTTTGTGAAGGAAATACTGCAAATTCTAAAAACTACAAATTCCAGTTTCAATTTTCATTTCTAGTTTTCAGTATTTCCTTTACAAATTCCTAAAAACTGAAAATCTGAAAATAAAACTGAAAATAAAAACTGAAACCAAAAAGGCCCTTAGGGTATAATGAAAATGCATTTGGATTGAGAATTTGGAGTCTTTGAGCTACTTTATTTAAAATAAAAGATAAAAATTATGGTTTAAGATTCAGCATGTTAATCTAAATGTGATATTATCTAGATGCTGAGCTTAGAATATTTATGTGTGGATGGTATTTGAAATGTTATTGTTAATTCTATTACTAGAATATGTGACTGGATGAATGTTAGTTGGGTTCCCTTTCCAACAATTGGTTTAGGCACATTTATGTTATGCATTGAGTGACTTTCTATTTGAAATATTAAATGGCAGAAATAAGAAATGAAGGAAATGTAAGCTTTGTCTTTGAAATGCATAAACATTGTGCTTATGTCTCCTAATGACTTATGAAATGTTCTATTATGTATGTTGAATGGTAATTCTGAGCTAATCATTTAAATGCATAAAGGTTGTGCTTATGTCTTCTAATAATTTATGAGACTTTTTCATTATGTTGCAAAGTAAGATGTGAGGAAGTGAAATTTAAAGTTTAAGTGAAGTTCCCCCTCTATCCCCATTTAAATTTAGCGATGGCTAGTTAGATTGAGCTCATCTTGGGCGATAGGTGATTTGGAGTATAGGCGAAGTTAAATTGTCATAGTGGTAATGTGGTTGGTTGTTATGACCAGATTTGGGCACATGATCAGATGTAAGAAATCTCAGTCCCATGTAAGCCTTGTGACCTAAACTTCTCTATATGCATAGTAAGTGTAAAACCATTTAAATCTAGTTTCATTTTCTATATATAAATCATTCTGCTTACCAAAACCATAGTACTAAAATTGAAATTTCATAATCTCTCTAAAGTTTGAAATTAGAATATCAAAGTATATGTTGAGTCCGTTCTATACAAAATGGCTATGAATAGTAAAGTTATATAAATATAGTGCAAAATAACATCATGATATGCAAAAACATAAACCATGCTCTCCAGTTAAAGATCATACCTGTATCAACACTGAGTAATCTAAATCAAAATGATGACACTTCACCTAGTGAGGCTCACTAATAGGGATGAGATAGGGTTAGGCAGGTAGGCCAGGCTTTGCTCTTAATAGGCTAGGCTTGCACTATAAATATTAGGCCTAAGCCTGGCTTGTAGCCTGTTATAGGTAATTTTTTAGGCCTAAGCATGACCTATTTATTGCCAACTTAACCTGGAAGCCTGTTTAAAAAGCCTATAATTCTGAAAAATTTAGAAAGGGTCCCAATTTACAAGCCAATTAGCAATTGTTAAACATAAAATGACACAAATTATAAAGAACACTAACATTGCATCCATAATCACATAACCCACAGTCAAATAACAAATATAGAAACATATTCTATGCAATTGTGCATTTGTATCCTTCCCAATATTAACATTAACATTTATATCCTCAGAGTCCATTCTCCAAAAAGGCCCCAACAACTTTCCCATCTTTGATCCAGGATGACTGAACCTTAGCCTACTCAAGGCAACCTGGAAAAGCCACAATATGGTTTATCAATGCACATGCAGATCTTGCTTAAATATTAAAGCCTCGTAAAAGCACTTGCTGAAGTCTTCCCAAGGATAGCTCACCATTCTTTCCTTTGAATATTTTCTATACATGAAAAAGAAAACTTAGATCTGAGCAAGAAACATTTTGTAAGAAATTCTTGAAAGACGGTTAGCGGTGAACCTTATAAATTTCATAAGCAAATAGCTGGATAGCACTATAAGGTATAACCTTTTTAGATCTGAAAGGACAAGAGATTTAAGAGCTCAAATCTTTCACGCCATTTCAGATCTTCACACTATTTTAAATCTACTGTGGGTGGCTTTCATGGTCACGATGACGAGAGGAGAGATCGACGACGCTGCGGTGAGGATGTGCGACGGACCGAGGATCTGTGAGGAAAGATCGACGATGCTTGGCCGATTGGGGTATGGATGTGTGTGGTTGTATTGTGATCTTGTGGGCTATGGGGGTGGTGAGACAGTGAAAGATGGAGTGAGTGATTTGGGGATTGTAAAATTGTAATGTGTGTAGTGTGTTGTGAGTTAGATTTAGATCCTGTATTATTTAAATAGTTTAATTTGAAAACTAAAATAAATATATTAGTTGGGTTATATATTAACAAAGAAGAAAGGTAATGTAGTGGTTTGCACTCCTTATTGAATGGTGAGGACCACAGTTCGAACCTTCAACAACCTATTTGCATATATTTAGGTATATATATACAAACAGGCCAATTTGCCAGGCCTAATAGGCTTCTTAGATAGACTAGACCTAGCCTCTTTATCTTGATAGGCTTTTTAAAAGGCCTAAGCCTAGTTTAATTTTTAAAAAGGCCAGGTTCCTGTGTTCTCACCCCTACTCACCAATTGAAACCAATTGAAATCTAATGCTGAGAGGAAGATGGTTGTGAAGAACCCATTGCAGTTGCTATATCTATAAATAGGATAAGGGAGATGGGTAAGTTTTGTTACAAAACTGAGTGAGCAAGTCCTCACCTAGACCCCTCATGGGAGACGAAGGAAGAAATGCATAAAATCATGATAATATCAATAGTGCTCAAAATCATTTTATGTTTATATATGCATATATATTCAAATCATTAATTCATAAATCAACTTAAAAGTATTCGATAGAGAAACGGAAATCTCTGGTTATACCCAATATGGGACATAACAAATGAATCTCTAGTTATGCCTTAAACCATGGCATAATAATAATCTCTAGTCTTTGGGGCACCTAACTAGGTCTCATTTCTATTTTCTCTGGCCTTGGGCAAATTGGTACCAAAGTTAACGGATTAACTTAACACGCAACTTGTTTCTCTATAACTACTATTCAGTCCAAACCATAACATTACTTCTTTTCTCTAAAATTATGCAAAGGTTTCTATCCTGGTTCAAATTCTTCTTCATATGATAGTACTCAATACCAAAAATCGTATAATCATCATAACGGCTCTAGACAGTAAAAATCACAATTCAACTCTTTATAAACTCCTTTCAACAACAATGGTCCCATGGTTTTACAAGAAACATATAGTGCATGCTATTCAGAAAAACCATAATTCCATAAACTTCATAAAGTATTAGAAATCTCAAATTTTTCCACAAAACTTCCAAAATCATGCTTTAACCAGATTTTTGATAAAAATAGTTATAATGACTAACACGGGGATTATAGGTTTGAACCTACTCACTTGGAGTGGTGGAAGGTGAAGGTTTAACACGACGGATACCTTGAAGCAGGAATGACATCGTCTATTATGGAATCAACACCTGAAGCAATCTCTACATACTTTGATTTCACCTTAATCATGGTGAAAGAATATCATGACATAGAACCCATAGAAAACCATAGAAAACACCCCAAGAACATGAGAACTTGGAAGAATAGGAAGCAAAAATCATAAGCTAAACAAACCTTAAGCCTTTAAAAGGAAGAAAATGGAGTTTTATGAGAAAAAGGACAAAGAAATGGTGTTGGGAGTGAGGGAATAGCATTTTCCTGCCAAAAATGGGGGGTTTTTATAAAATTTTCACTGTTGTAGCTCTCAAATGAGTCCTGCAACTCTCATAGAGAGCGTGCCACATGTACACCACTTCACGCGACCACTGAAGTGCTAATTGAGCACTACAACGTTCTCCAGAGAGTTTGCTTTCTTTGTTTTGCATTGCCTTACTTGCCTTGACGCGAACACTGCTTTAGTGCTGTAGTGCTCTCCAGAGTAGTTTTTCTTAAATTCTTAGGTTATAAATTGAGTGGGACCTGCCAATAACACGAGTGGGTCCAGAAACCTAATGGCGGTTCCAAATTTTCCTAAGGACATGTGTACTTAAGGTATTACAATGGTCTAGGTAACATGAAAAAGGGTGGCATGTTTAAGGAACTAAAGTTCAAGTAGACGAAAAAGTGCTAAAAATGCAAGATAACTTATTTCATTGCATTTTCATACATGTCTCGTTTTATATGTTTCTGATTATGTTAGCAATGTCATGCAATCTAATTCCTGTTCCTTAAACAAGAGATTTTCCTAAGTCTTAAAATATGTGTCACTTTGGAATTCTAGTTTACGAACTAATTAAATGAACTAAAGCATATCCACTTATTTTATAATTAAATTGAAGTGACTAGAGACGACAATGAAGTCACTTGAACTATTTTTATTTAATTCCTGAGATTCCTTTGGATTCTTACCCCTTTTCTTTTTCGTGTCGTCTTCAAATGAGCCATCAGATCAAGATGCTAGAGTCCCTTAAGTTCATGATTTTGGAGCTAGCCCCATGCTTAGAGACTAAATATTATTTCCTACATATCTTGTATTTGTCTCTTGAGTATATAGACTATTGATCCTCATTTATGCTTTCCTTGTTTTTGAGATTCCTATACCTTTATGGATAACTATATTTGAACCGAACCTTAGTACTTGCTCTTAGCTATGATTTATTTGTTATAATGCATATGGCTTGTACTAGGTGCGGTTGTCCTTCATAGACCCATACTCTCCTATGATATATTAGTACGTTATTATATTAAGATGTGGTGACATGTGTTATTAAATATTTATGATATCCAGAATTTGTTCTGTTATGTGTTGATTATTATGGAAACGTTATTTCATTCACAAGTTGCATTAGTCTATATTATGCGCTTACGAACGAGGTTTTGCCGTTTTAAGTCTTCAAAAATTTCCATGCTCTATTTTCCATTAAAAGTATTTTCAACTAAACTAAACATATGAAATCAAAATGTAAGAAATCTAATAATTGGCCAATATGATATACATATAAGAGGTTAATAAGTAGGGTATTATATTTTGATATCAAAGTAGGTCAATCCTAATAGAGCCTTGGATTGGACTACCTATGTTTCCTAAAGCATAGAATGGCAGAAACGTCATGCTTTGAGCCTTGTCTATATGGCAGGTTATAGGATTTAGGGTGTTACAAAAATATTTTATATGCTGATGAAGTGATTTATTGGAAAATATATGATCTAGAAAGTTTACCAAAGTTGTCAAACACGTTTTTAAGGATTTATTATATTACCACATTTTTTAGACTTGGGATTTCAGATTATGGTTTTAGGACACCAAGTTAAGTTATATGGAAAAATGTTTAGCAGAGTATGATTTATCTTCATGACAGATATGTTATTATGGTTTTATAGTTATCAAGTTTATGAAATTATGTCAGCTTGAAATATGATTTTAGAATTTTAATGTCATTGAAAGAATTGAACTAAGTATGATTCATAATAATTGTCTAATATATATTCTGTAGCCTTCTGAAATCACTACGACAAGCTAGTGATCCCTTGGGCATAATTTCATAATCATAGTTATGCAACAGTAATTGTTCGAATTATATGATTCAGAGCTTTTAGAGTTTTCAAAATTTTAAGAGTTCCCAAATTTATTTGATTTATATACAAATTAGTTTTAAACGGTAACTATGGAGAAATAGATAGTGAGTTAACGGTTGTAAGATCATTAAACTTAGTGCCAAGTTATCCACTAGAGGACAATCTCGCCTCTTTAGATTATTCGGAGAATGGAATTTAGTTAGGAGTTATGCCATATATGATCTCATTAGGTACCCTTTTGAGATCAGAATTATTATTATTATTATTATTATTATTATTATGTATGTTATTCATGTTCAGAGATTCCTATTTCTCTAGTAATTCCTGCACCATGTATTCAGAATGTTTTCCCTATGTGTCTCATGTGGGTGGTGGGTGAGAATCCACTCACTAGTCTTGATAACTCACCCTTCTTCCTTCCTTCTTACAGTTGCAAATTAGGTTATCTTCTAGCCACCGTTGCTATAAACACAGCCATTCCAGTGGTAAGCTTTACTTTAAGTGGGCTTAGTTAGGGTTATGTTAGAATTTGAGTGCTTCAGTAAATGTGTAGGTAGGATCCAAACCATGTATTCTATTTTAAGATTATGTATTTATTTTCAGAATTTATGTACATCCTTTTATGTTTTTAGAATTAAATATGGATTCGAAATGTAAATTGTCATTAAAATTTATGTAATAAGCTAGTTATGTATTCACGATTCAGTTTCAAGTATTAAATTGATTTTCAGACTATGACTAAGATCATGGAATGAAACAATTTATGTTTTCATAACTTTAGCTCATGTTGAATTTAAATAAGATAAATTTATGATTTTATACATGAGTTCTAATATTATGTTTTAAGTATGAAAATTATCTTAATCCATGCATTTAGTAAGTCACGTTACCCAGGAGGCTTACTTGGGACCTAGCCCTCACTTGCTGATCATGCTCTCAAATGGATTGTGACATCGTTTTTCGTTCTTCGGGGATTTGAATCCATACAAGTTTCCTTAGTTTCTTAGAAAGATAAATACTTTGAAATTCGAAACATAAATTTTCATAGTAACCAATATTACTAATACAACATAATTCAAATTAAAAATTAAAATATATACATAACGCAAATCTAATAAAAATAATTTAAAAATAAAAGTGTGCTAAATTTTTCATGGTATATATTTATATATATAAATGAATATTTAAATGATTTATATAAATAAAAAATTAACGAATCCCTATGGAGTAGATACCCCACTCTATGTCCCCGTGGTTAATAAGTAGGGACTTTGTCTCATTCTTGTGGCAACCAAACTTGTCTCATCCCGTCCCATTGCAAGTAAACTCTTCATGTTCCCTTTTAGCATTTTTTTCCACCCTAAGGTTATATTTGAGAGTTTTGTAGATGATGAAAGAAAGTGGTAAATAATAGAATAGAAAAGAAATGTGATGAGTAGAGTGGAGAAAACTATGCCACATCTTTGTTTGGATATTGTATTTATTTCATAGTAATTAAAAGGAGGAGGCCTTAACCAAACCGGAAACTTATTTCTTCTCTCAATGGGCGGGAAGTAGTTGACCCCAAACTTGGTCAAACCCGGGTTGACCAGTCACGTCAAACCGTCGAACGGACCCTTTGAACGCACGCCTAGGCTGCACCACGCACGCACGTCCACGCAAGAAGCGCCCAACCCATGAGAAGCCTTGAAAACCTAGTAACTCAAAAATGTCCAAGAGAGAATCGAACACCACGCTCCTGGAATGGAAATGCCGCATTACCACTGCTCCAACTTACTTCTTGTTATATATTGTGTCAACAAATATATATATTACATTCATATTATTATTTTTATATATTAATTTAATAAAATCATTTAATCCCAAGGTTGAACCAGTGACCCAATGACCCATGCCTTAAGGAGTTGAATCAGGTCAATTTTAAAAACTATGATTTATTTCCTCCTTAACTTCCAATTTGAAGGGTAAAAAAATTATGATTTTGAGTGGCAAGGGAAAGACAAATTGTCCGTTATTAGCCATGTCACTCTCTCCTAAAATTGCTTTCAAACAATAATCACTTAGGGTATGTTTAGATTGATGGAGTAAGGTGGAATAGAGCGAAGTGAAATAGAATGGAGTGGAGTGAGCAGAACGGAATAATTACTTCGCTTCGTTGTTTGGACATTCATCTATTCGCTTAATTTAGAGAGGAAATTTGGAGAATGGATGGAATTGATAGAATAAAGTCATCTATCAATTCCATGCCATCCAAATCTTACAAATCTAACAATGAACTTAAAATCTCATTTGTTTTACTTCACTCCAACCAATGCAATCATTCCAAACATACCCTTTAAGTTTAGCTTGGCCACTCCCCATTTTCATACCCCATGTCATCATAGCCTAATCTTCATCTCTCTACTGCGCCACGCTCTTTTGTTAACCGATCCGGCTGAACCCCGGTCTCACCCGGTTGATGGACCGGCTTTCCCGTACGGAGATCTCTTCCTTCGTTCCATTTCATTGCTCTCAAAAGCAACTAAGCAAAAACAAAAGAACATCACCTCCTTCCTCCCCCCTCCTCAACTCTCGCTGCTCTCTCTTGCGCCTCAGATCCCAACCCCATTTCCATCTCCCCAACTCACACATCAAATTCCCCACACACCACGCCACCTAAACCAAACCAACCTGGAAAAAAAAAAAAAAAAGAGAACCTCCCCAAAGTGAAACCACTCTCATCAGAATCCCAAAACACCACACTAAACTCACCGATCTCCATCCCTATAAATTCCAAAGACACCATTCGCAAATCGCAATTGTGATGCCCCTCACTCCCTGAAACCATGGACTCCCCACCTTCCCAACACCACCAGTGGGGAAGGTCACGAACGAGTACCGAATCCCCAACCAACAACAATTCCCGAATCCAGCAGCAGCACCGAAGCTCCTCATCATCCTCCCTCACCAAATCCAACTCCGACACCATCCAATCCCTCTCTTCCATCCTCAACAACCCCCACGCCTCCGACGCCGCGGCCTCATGGGTCGGCTGGTGGTCCTCCTCCACCGCCGTCTCGCCTCCCGACTTCGGCCCCATCGCCACCGCCAAAGCCACCTCCGAAATCACCCGATCCGACTTCCACACCTACCTCTCCCCAATCTCCGAACCCTACCACCGCTTCGAGGACATCCGCAACCACGCCTCCAAGGAGATCGGCGGCGATTCCTCCCTCGACGGCGGCGGCGGAGCGGGGAAGCACTCGTGGCGTGCCTCCGCGAGGTGCCGGCGCTTTACTTCAAGGAGGATTTCAGGCTGGAGGAAGGAGCGACGTTCCGGGCGGCGTGCCCGTTCTCTGGTGCGGCGGAGAATCTGGCGCTGCAGGAGAAGCTGTCGCACTACCTTGACGTGGTGGAGCTGCACCTTGTGAGGGAGATCTCGCTCCGGTCGAGCTCGTTCTTCGAGGCGCAGGGGCAGCTTCAGGACCTAAACGCGAAGATCGTGGAAGGATGCGCTCGGATTCGGCAGCTCAAGGAAACGATTCGGCTCCTCATTCGGATCTTGTCGAGTCCGCGAGGCAGATTCAGGACCTGAATGGCACCAGGACTAATCTCCTTGCGCTTCAGCAGAAATTGAGGCTTATATTATATGTTAACCAAGCTGTCTCCGCTCTCAAATTGGTACTTTTTTTTTGTTGTTCTACATTTCTTTTTTTGCTTGATTTCGATGCATGATAATGGTTTGTTCGGTTGTGGAAGTGGTTTAGTTTTGGCTGTGATCTGTTATTGGTTGCGCTGTGGCTAGTAGAGCGGTGATTTGTAGAGACTGAGGATACTCTTGGTGTTGTGAACGTAGGAACTTTACTAAATAAGATTACATAGAACTTGATTGCAGCTTTAATCAAGTTAGGGAACGGGTTTTCTGCTGAATTTTGTGCCGGTAGTTCAATTTCTTGTTTTGTCGTATCCATTCAAAGTTGATCGTTTTTGTTTGGTTTTTTTTAAGATTCCATTGTCTTGATTATTATTATTATTATTATTGTGAAATGGTGGATCATTTTTACACGTTGCTAGTGTTGATGGCTGGAGATCATGTTTAAGTTGATATATTTTGCTGTGATACAGCTTGTTGCGTCTGCAGATTGTGCTGGAGCGCTGGATGAATTGACGATTTGCGGCATTTGCTGGTATCATTTGCTTATCATATGAAATCTCGTCAATTCTATTGTTACTTCCTGTTTTCATGACCATGGCTTGGATTCCTTTCTTTTTCCTTGTAAGAGCATTACATTGATCTATCGTAGCTAAGATCCTTAGTCTGGCCTTGTTATGATTTTAATTTGAGCTTCAGAGTAACCAATACCTGATATTGATTGTGTTCGTGGCTTATTATGGACAGCTTAACCAACTGAAGTTCTTTATTTCATTTTAGTAGAAATAGTTAAGTATCCCGGGTAGAATGTGCCTGTATTCTTTGTTTTGATTATTCACTCCCAACAATTATTTCATGTTCATTGGATTATGGAGGGTAATGATACACTTTAAAGCATTGAGATTACAAAGAAGTCTATAATGATTTGATCTAGTTAGTAATCATTACATATTTATTTCTTGATATGCTACGGAGCCAATCTATGTTGCTTGTGTGTGTGTGTGTGAGCACTTAACATGTGTAGAACTAGATTCTACCAGTCCTGGTGTTTGATAGGTCAATGTCTTGACCAAAATGCTGTAGTTGTATGCAGATAAATGTTACTCTTGGGCTAATATATGCCGTCTTGGGATAAATAATACATACCATTATATGTTTTTGCATTGAGTTATTGTATTAAAATCAAGTAGTTGAGAGACTAGAGATTAATGCCGAGCTGATATCAATCACTTTGTTGAACTTAAAAAGTTTCCTTTGTAGTCTGTTTATGACATGTCACACTTGTTATTTTGGTCTAGGATTTAACATCAATTGGATTGCAGAATGATGAAAACAATTGAATGCTAATTTCTGTCTTATTCACTTTCTGTAACTTTGGCAGGATGGAGATGAGCTGACTGGTCTGCATTGCTTTCGTCATCTTAGAGATCATGTGATAGGCTTTACAGAATCCATAAACAGGTACACACTCAGTGTTGTGCTGGTCTATCAAAGTGACATATGCTACTGTTTACTTGCTCCTAGATCGTATATACAATTAACTTGCATCTGAAAAGAAGGTGGGGGAGTAAGGCTGTTAATTAAGATATCACCCTCCAAAAACAGACAAAAAGAAAAAGCAGAGAGAGACAAATCAAGTAAACAAGGTTTCTGATCTCTCCCTTCATATTTGAATATACCTCTCCAAGAGAGTCCTTAGAAAAGCAACATATGGAAGTTAAAAACCTTCAGTCTATTCTATAAAAGATGCTAAAGTAGTAAGTTTTGATTTTTAACATTTTGAAAGCTTGGTGTGAGCACTTGCTTACAGCTCAATTTGCTTACATATTTTTGTCTAGGTTTTGTTGTCTATGTTTTCAATCCCCGATCATGTCTTGTAAATCCCATAGAAATGTACGAGGTAGGTATGATATAGATGCCAACTGCTTAATCTTATCCCAAATTGAGGGAACATGCAAAGTTAGGGAAACATTGACATCAGGAATGATTAATTTCTACACAAGTATTAAACAAGAAATCTGACAAATGACTTGCTGTAAAGAAACCATTACAAGCTTGTACTGGTTCGAGTTTGATTGTATCCATTAAAAGTCAGTGCAAAACAATCCTTCTGCTGTTTTATCCTGCTGTGATAAGCCCAATTTTTTTGCTAAAGCCTGTAACTGAGAGCAGAATGCTGGAAGAGAGAAGTAAAATTAAGAAGAGGGAGAAGTGCCTTAAAGCTGGAAATCTGAAGGAGGAAAGGAACATAAGAGGCTTAATGCATGAGACATGGTGAAAAATAAATAAAGGTAGTTTTTGGGGTTTGACTGAGTAAAATTCTTGGGATATTAAGTTTTGTAAACCTGTACACAATTTATGTAGGTTTTTACAATTTCTGGTTCAGTTGGATTTTGAACGTGAGACCTGAACCAACCAAAACTGATACTTTTCTGAAAGGAAAAAAAATTGGTAGTCACACCATTCAAATATTGATTGAAACCAAGATTTATGGTTCGCAGTGGATAGGTTTGATGGTCTCTGGGTTATGCTCATCCCCTTCAAAAATGAAATAGAACGACAAAAGATATCAGATCTGAAGCATTACGCTGATGTGAGATTGTTTTGGTTGAAGAAGAGTTCAGGATTATTAGATGACAGAGCCTACAAATTTCAGAGAGGTAGAATGATCATAATTGAAGAACATGAGAGAGACTTGTTTCGATGTTCTGGTAGTATATATAGGCTGATATGAAGCCAACTGAAATGGCCTTTTGCAATGTAACTCACATTTGTGAGGGTTAGAAAATGATAGAATTAGTTGATTTCATTGGATTTTTCCTTTTAGATTTTGATAAAAGAGAGTAGGTATTTGGATTTCCTTTGGCTTGGGGAATGGAGTTATCTTTAACGAAGATAATTCAGGAGTTGATATCCAATCCATATTTTGGGGTCTCACCTTTGAAGCAGTAACTTCCATTTCACAGTTGCCCCTAACACGTGAAATTCATTTTTTAACTACAGTGTACTCTATCTTCTTCCTACCTTAAGGTAAAGTATTTATTGTGAAGTAATTCCATTCCTATTGGTTTGTTTTAAAATATTTTAAACTTCTGCTTATTTAAACATGTGTTGTTTATCCATTGTTACTTTGAACCTTGAAGTCTTGAGTATTGGTGATGATGTTTAGCTCAGTATGAATTCTTCTTTTATTTTAAAAAAAAAGTGTTTAGCTCAATATGGATTGTACATTGTTCAAAGAAAAGGCCGAACGACATTTGCTTAGTAATATAACAACATAACCAACCAGAAGGACTTGTGCCACTAAATGTCTAATAATATATTGTATTATTTTTGTAGCATTCTTTCAGCAGAGTTTATTCGAACTTCCATACACGATGCTGCAGAAACAGATGTGATAATTTTATCGAAAGCCAAAGCAAGGGCTTCCCTTTCCATAAATGGAAAAGATAATGAAGTAAGATTATATCTTCAGTTACGTTTATCTGTCATTTTTTTTTTATCTGTTTCTTTCTTTCATATTATATGAACCTTGTGCACGGGAAATCTTTCAAATCTTTGCCAGTATGTTATAGTTGAGGGTACTGCCCCATTTAGGGTTTTCTTCAACATATGGCCAAATGAGCTGTTCTTTAATTTAATTGGGCCAACAGGCTCTGGATATATCATTACCTGATGGACTTCATACATAAGTTAAGATTCATGACATACAAAATGTATGTTCAAAAGTGCATGGAACTTTTAAACTGTGACCTACACAAACATTTTCCACCATTTTTTTTTCCTTTTTTTTAAGTATAATGTATACCATTTTTATCTATATCTTTCTACAAAGAGGTACAATAATATTTGGTAGGAGGGATGTACAATTGGGATCAGAATAAGAAAAGTCCACCTTAAAAGGGAAACAAAATGAAAAAAAAGGGGCAAATCAAAATGGGTGGAAAATTCAATACAACTGTGCAATCTTTTTGCATATAAATGATAGAGGTTCTGGTATTGATAATAGAATTGCCAAGGAAATCACACACAAACTCAAACAAGAAATTGAAAATATGCTTGTATTTCACTAACTTAGCTAGAGTCAGTGGGATCCTAGCTAAGAACGGAAAGAAGGAAAATGAATGGCAATGAAAAAGTAGCCAACTCTGAGCAATTCAAGAGTGCCCACTGCCCAGACTCTCCCAATTACTTACCCAAATTATTTCGACTATCCCTCCTCATACAAAATATACCCCTGCAATTCCTCACAACAGGACACCTCAGCAGCTAGTTAGTTAGAGACCCTAGCACTGTGGGCCTTTTTTGGCTGATTCTCCAGGCTTCTTCTCTCTTGCCTCATGATATTTTTTCGTCTTACGAACTTCAGAACATCCTTGAATTACCCTCCTGATGCTACCCAAGTCTATATCAGCTGAGTCCCAAATCCATTTAGGATATGGCCATGATAGCTCTTATAATTGCTTGGGCATTCCTCCCATCATAAGCTAGCTTTTAGAGTGGAGTTAGGTCCACAATCTTAATATGGTATTAGAGCCTATCTGTTTTTTGTGGGGCCACCTGCAGTTTTCCAGCTCTCCAACTTCACTCTCTAGATATCTAGTCCTAGGCATGAGGGAAGTGCATTGAGTCCCACATTAGTTTGGGATATGGACATGATAGCCTTTATAACCACTTGGGCATTTCTCCCCCATGAGCCAGCTTTTTGGGTAGAGTTAGACCCACAATCTTAAGACTCTGAAAACGCATAACGTGGAAATACAGTCATTTCTTCATGTACACTAGATAATTGCAAAAAACAACACACTGCCATGATATCCTAGCCTCCTCTTTTTTACATTTCTAAAGCATATCATGAATAATTGATCCATTGTAAAAGGGCAGATCCTTTGTTGATCAACAATCCCAAATAGATTATTATGCACAAAACAGCCACTTTCCGGTGCATAACTAAATGGGTTACTATTTCCAACTAGAACTGCACATAAAACATCAGGTGAAAGCTGTATATATGGTAACATGTCGTTATGTTCATTAAACCTATTAAGTACCTTGGTCCTTTTGAAAGTCCTGAATTTAGAGTAGTGTTGTGCAGGTCCAAATGGGTCTGTCATGATTAGGAGATAGATTATCAAATTTAGGGTGCATTTGTTTCAGCATTTATATATAATTGAAAAAGCTGAAAACATTTTTTTTTTCCAGAAGCTTCGCTTTTTAGCTTCTACAAAAAGGGTGAAAACATATATGTATACACACACACACACCCACACACATTGAGTTTATGATTTTTTTTTTTTTTGAAAAAGTGTCCAAATATACAAAAAATAAACTTGGGTGATAAAAGTGGTTTTTACCAAAAGAAAAAACTTATCCAAACACACCTTTAGAATATGAGAAAAGCATTTATAAGAGAACACACAAGAAAAGTGCAGAGGTGGAATTCTTCTATTTGTGTTGTAAAGTAAATGAGTAAGGAAAGGATCGATTAAAAATAGAAGGATAATATAGCTTTGTTGATCTTTGATGCCTTAGGGTGGGTTTGGTAAAGCTTTTCGAAGGAGTGCTTTGGCTTATAAAAAGCATAAGCCAACTTTTGTTGTTTGGTAAACCAAAAAGCTAAGGTGCTTTTGCTCCCCAACTTTTAAAAGCCAGGGATGCTTTTGAAAACACCTCATGGGGTGCTTTTAGAGCTGGCTTCTATTCTCTGAAATTCAAAAGACTAATATGATCTTATTTTAATTAATGACAATAAATGTATAAATCACACTCTTAAATATCTATATCCAATATTGTCATTTTGGATATTTGGAGCACACTTACCAAATGCTATTACCTTGATTTCTGCGTATTGAGTGCAACTTTTGCAATATTTTATCAAATGATGCTACTATGCCTATTTAAAAGCAGCTTTTTTTGAGCCCAAAGAGCTTAACAGCTTTTTGAGAGCCACAACTATACCAAATCAAGCCTAATTTTAACACATTTGATTTAGTATTATGTTTAGCAGCTTAAAGTTCACACAATGTAACATTACGTGATTTCTTGTTAACCTATTATGTTGTTTACCATGATATTATTTTTGCTTCTGTGCGTTTTTGCCTTTTAAAATATTTTGTGTGAACTGTGATATTTTGAAATTTGGAGGATGCTGTTTGTGATCTAATCTCTAGATCTAATTCACAACCAGGTAAAGTTGGATGAAGAAGAAACCAGTAATTTCAAAGATCGGCTTCTTCCTACTGTAATTGGATTGCTTAGAACAGTGAGTAATTAGCTGAATTTACTCTTCAGAAAATAATTGTTCATATCAGTCAAGTTTCTCTATTGCATTTTAGTATTATTGTTTATTGATGAGGATTCTTCTGTAAGATCAGTGCTGAGTTATTTTTCCTGCTGTAGTTTTGAGGATATGTTGTCCCTTCTCCTTACAACACGATTTTTAAACACTTGAAATTTGGTAAGTAGCAGTAACTGATAAAACAGGAAAAGCAAAGAAAATAGAAAAATTGGTGTGAGATCCTGTGCCATACAGTAGGCAGCTGAGCTTCAGTCTTGAAAATTCAATATTGATCTTCATGTGATTCCAACTTCCTGAGATGGCTGGTGTTTCATTCTAAATGCCATCAAGCATTAACTATTCTTTTTTCCAACAGAACAAGATGTTTTAAATAGAATTTTACGTAGTCTTGCCTGGGGTTTTTTTAATATATGATTGTAGAGTTGAAAAGTAAAATACTAGTTTATCCTTCTTGAATTCAGAGGATTTGGGATTTATAAACAAGCTAAGATTTTGTAACAAATATCAGTTTTTGCTATTCTGTGGTGTCTTTGGCTGGAAAGGAATGCTAGAATTTTAAAGGAACTTCTTAATCTATAGACAACATTTGAGATAGGTTTACTGTAACTTTTATGGGGTGCTTGGTAAATGGTCTTTTTATAGGTGTTTCTCTGGTAGATATGTGGAGAGATTGGTATGGCTTGTTTACATGGTTCAATCCTTTAGGACCTACCTG
Organism: Dalbergia oliveri; assembly: GCA_030441495.1. NCBI lineage: Eukaryota > Viridiplantae > Streptophyta > Magnoliopsida > Fabales > Fabaceae > Dalbergia > Dalbergia oliveri. The sequence goes on from JAMLFY010000009.1 coordinate 10,778,552, forward strand.
TTTTCTTTAGCTTTTTCTTGTGAGGATACCTTATCCTCTCTCTTTGTAATCGTTCCTTATTTTTTTCTATAAAAAAAAAACCTGTTTTCTTACCATCTTCACTTTCAGTTCGTAATTAAAATTTTCAGTGTTGGGTTGCTGTCAATATTTGTGCCAAAGCCATAATGAGTTGATTTGTTTTAAAGACACTATTTTCCAATATAAAATAACTGATTGACACCTTCGTTATTGAGATAAGTATTTCTTCAGTGAGCATACACCTCTTTTCAACATACCTGTAGCTTTCTCATTGTTACAATTTCCTTTATTCTTGTATTGGAGGAATGAGAGTCAGAGTGCCTTCAAAACCCTATATATATTGGAGTTGTCTGATAACATCTTTCTAATAATCTCCTTACCTAAATGGTAAAAGACCATTCATATTGACTTGATAAAAACTGGTCTGGAAAGGAATTTGAGATGGCAAGACCTGGGTATCCTTAATTTGGAAATGAGTTATACTTTCCAAGGTAAAATTCATCGTCCTAATCTTGAAAAAGCATGCCCTTAATTTGCTTGATGACACTTCCCTGTTAGTTGCTAGACCTGTGGAACGTCTATGGAGCCACATCTGATTATCTAAATTGTATTGCTAGCGATGGGTTATGGCTTACTGAAAAGGTACAGGAGGCTAGTTGTAGTTCGTCTGTTCAGCATCTGATGCATTGGGAATCATTGATTTGTATAGGGACATAATTGGAAAAGGCTCCATGTGTCTTATGGAGATTGGGCTCTCTCTCTCTCTCTCTCTCTCTCTCTCTCTTGTTGATTGTAAATTCCTATTGATTGTAAATTACAATAGGATATTGTAGATTAAGAGAAGAGACTCAAATATAGAGAAGCAATTTGGTTTTATGCTTGAGAGATGAACTATGAAGCAATATACTTGCTACAAAAGATTGATGGAGAGATATTGGAAGAACAAAAAAGATTTACACATGATTTTCATCAATTTGGACAACTTGCCAATAGAGGTGTTGTGGATGCCCTGGAGAAGGAGTTTGTATTTCCTATGTTCAATTAATCAAAGATATGTATGATGGGATAATGTTAGTGTGAGAACACAAGGTAAGGCCATAAAAGATTTTCTTATATCTACAGGATTTGAACCCGCTAACTCTGGGCTTCAATCTCTTTTCCTAGGTGTTGGATCTGCTTATTGAATGTATGCAAGAGCCACTACCATGATGCATACTTTTTCTTGATGATATAGGCCCTGTTGGAGAGTTGACATGATAAATGAATGGGAAGTTAATGCTGTTGAGACAAGCTTTGTAAGCACATGACTTTTGTTTAAGTAAAAATAAGATGGAGTATATGGAATATTGGAATGTAAATTCTGCAAAAGGTGCACTAATTCTAGCTTTGAGGAGAATGTTGAAGTTCATTCCATTCCACAAGTCATTTACCTTACTGTTGGGTGGCTAAAGCTAAAAAGAGAATGAGCCCAATGTTGTAGAAATGAAAATGTTATTTTCGATTAGTACATACACGTGACAGTAGGATTTGGAATGAATACAATGGAGAGAAAATGAAGGGGGCAATTATTGTGGAAAAGATGGTAGAATATCACTTTAGCTGTATATTTGGTTAGAAGGCAAAAATGAGGATAAAATTTTCATGGATTTGTTCCGTGTGTAATTTTATGCATAAGATTCATTTATGAAAAATTCTTGCTATACCAAATAGGTTTGGTGTAAAAGTGGGGAAAAATTCCATGGATGAGCCTCATCCATGGAAATTTTAGGGCGTTTTATTTTTCATTTCTTTTACCCCCCCCTCCCTTTTCTGTTCTTCTGGTTCCTTGAGCTATTTGTCATACTCTGGTTGGTTGTGTTTTGTCACTGTTCGTATTTCGTTGTTAGGATAATTTATGTTAAAAGATTTAACTTTCTTTATTGATGTGAGTTCACTTTTCTTCAAAACATCACTTTGAATTTTTAATACTATCTCTTCAAATTACTCCTTTAAATTCTTGGTTTTTGGCATTAGTTTAATTTGGTTAAATGATTCCTTTATTTTTAGGCTAAACTTCCCTCTGTTCTGAGGATCTATCGAGATACTTTAACTGCTGATATGAAGAGTGCTATTAAGACTGCTGTTGCTGAGTTGCTTCCAGTTCTTGCTGCACGAGGTTCAGATTCAGAGTACTTTTCTGGAGACAGAGCTGTAGATGCAGATGGTGAGAATTTATGTAACGTAATTGACCATGGATAGACTCTTATTTGTCTTCCATTGTATTCTTATGGGTTCTCTTCTACTTTAAACTTTCTAATTCTCAGGTGGCGGTGCATCACTTGCTAGCAAGTTGAGGAGCCTATCATCTGAATGCTTTGTGCATCTACTGAGTGCTATTTTCATGATAGTAGAGGTAATTTGTACTTGACCTTTTGTGCCCATCTAGGCTAGAATAATTGCATCTTTTGGAATTTTTATAGATTGAATCATTTAGAGCATGTGTTTTTATCCTAAACAAACAGTCATGTAGAGTAAGTAATTTTTTATTTGTTGCCGGTATACACAAAACAGATATGAACTCTGCCACAGAGCAAAATTTGAAGTGTGTCCTGCTTTGAAAGTTGGAACAGTTTCCTCTGGATAGGTTAAAGTATTTGTTAAAAGTAGGCAAGCATGCTTTGGCAATGTTCAGTCTTTGTGGTCTGTTGGTGTCTTTGGTTGGAGCTGAAAGCTCTGATTGGTAGGGAAAACTCTATATTCCTCATCGTACTTTGGGATGTGTTTTTCAACTGTCTGTGGTGTTCATCATGTGCTTGTTTTATTAGGGTTGCCATTTAAGGCATGTAATGAGATTGGGCTGCTTTGCTGCTGCATGTTTAACATGTTATCACCTGATGTATTTTGTTCTCTGCTTTTGGTGGATTTCTTATCCCCTCATATAGTTGTACTTTCTTTCTTTTCTTTCTATTACATTTCTTTCTTCATAGAAAGAAATAGTAGAAGTGTAGATGATCCTACATCCTGGTGAGGAAATTATGTACCTCACTTCATAGAGTCCCTGTTAGGAAAGTGTGTTCTCTATAAATTGAAGCATGCTCATCAACTTGGGCTAATATAGTAACCTGGTTTCCGTAGAATGGTATACAAACAAATGCTGGCACTTTTCCATGTTATTACTGATATTGCTGACTATTGTTGCATAAAAATGAAAATTACATGTAGATGCCTGGAGTTTTCATGGAAGATGACTATGAAAACTCAAATCATTTCATAAATTCATCACAACAAGAGTCAAGCATTTTTCTGCTAGGTGGACTCTGCTATATGGATTAGATGGTGCTGTAGTTTCCTATCATAAACCATGTCTATTGACAAACCATTTAAATCTTATTTTATAAATTCATCACCTGACAAAGAAATTGATTATCTGTCTCTATGTATGTATGTATGTATGTATGTATCTAGCTACCCAAATTGTGATCCTCCTTGCATGTTTGCTCAGTTGCTTGGCTAGTTGTCTAAATCCTGGTGTAATGTAGTAGTTGTGCTGAATTCTTGTGTTTGATCAATAAGTGCTGAACTTGTTTGATGGGTACTGAAATTAGTTAACATTGGTTTGGAACTTCATCTGTTCTTATTAAGAGTGATGTAATAAGATCTTTTTCCTTTTAGTGATTGCAGGCACATTTAATGCGGGCTGCTGAAATGAAAAAGGCCATTGAATGGATTTTGAGCAACCGTGATGGTCACTATGCTGCTGATTCCGTCGCTGCTGCAATTGCTCATGGTGCTGCAGCAGCTGAAACATCCCATGAAAGTGAGGTTCATGGTAATACAATTTTGTCGTATTCACCTCAACGAGGTGCTGCAAGGGGTTCTTTTCAGGGGAAAGCGGTTGATGCTGTGAGCTCTGCAAACATGTCAAAAAATTTCAGGTTAAGTCTGATTTTGTGGTTCTGATAGACTTGTAGTGAAAAACTTTTTGAGATTGTCTTTGGCTTTTAGATTGAAAAAACCAAGCAATTCATGATTGGGCTAAATTTTTCTTGCAAATATCATTTTCAAGAATATTTAGAGATAAAGGGAGACCAAGGAAAACTATAGGGGAAATAATTAGGAGAGATTTAAATGTTAATGGATTTAACATGAATATGATATATGATAGAGCTCTATGGTATCATTTGATACATGTAGCCAACTCCGCTTGGCGGGACAAGGTTTAGATGTTGTTGTATTCTTTTCAGTCCTTGTAAATTGATAATTGCTGTAGTGAAATTTGGAAGCACCTGAGTTTTAACAATTCACTGTGGAAGCAGAAGTATCAAGTTGATAGAATCTCTCTCTTTTTTGTTCTTTTGGATGAAAGAAGAATTTTATTAAGATGAAGAGAGGAAAAATATAGGGATGTAGGAGGACAAGAAATCCTCTTCACAAAGACAAGAACTAACAAAAATAAATACTTGAAAGGAAATATGGGTAAAATGAATTTGATTTTCTGATGATATTCATTGTGCACAAAGGTTTACAATATATAGACATCATCTAATAAATTGTAATAATTTCTTGATACTAATTTCCTAAATTATGGCTGATATTAATTCCTAAATTATGGTATTAATTATATACACATATCTACAATATCTTAACACTCCTCCTCAAGCTGGTGAATGAATATCTATCATTCCCATTCATTCACCAGTTTGCATGTCAATTCTCAAAATCGTTCCGGAAAGCCCTTTAGTCAACACGTCTCCAGCTGGAGTCCTGAAGGAACATGAATTATAGCTATGAGTCCACTGTCCAACTTTTCTTTAATGAAGTGTCGATCAATTTCAATGTGTTTTGTTCTCTCATGTTGGACTGGATTATGAGCAATGCTGATTGCTGACTTGTTATCACAAAGCATCTTCATAGGAGCTTCACATTTTATTCTCAAATCATCTGGTATGGTCTTCATCGATAATAGTTCACACACTCCTGTGCCATAGCCCGAAACTCTGGCTCAGCACTGATCTAGCAACCACGTTTTGTTTCTTACTTCTCCAAGTCACCAAATTTCTTCCCAAAATCATGTAATAACCTGAAATTGATCTTCTGTCAACAAGGGAACCTGCATAGTTAGCATTTGTGTATATTTCGATAGACAGACTTCACCCTTTTAAATAATAACCCCTTTCGGGTTTGGCTTTGAGGTCCTGCAATATCTTATCATTTGCTTGCATATGTCTCACCCTTGGATCATGCATGAATTGACTGACAACACTAACAACATATGCCAAATCTGGTCTAGTATGTGTGAGGTATATTAGTCTCCTTACCAGCCTTTGATATAGTCCTTTATCAACCAAAGGACTCTCTTCATCACTATCTATCCTGATTTTCTCAATAGGAACACCTATAGTCTTGCAATCGAGTTTTCCAGCTTCCTTGAGGAGATCCAAGACATATTTCCATTGTGAAATGAAGATACCTTGTTTGGAGTAGGCAATTTCAATTCCAAGGAAGTGCTTTAGTTTCCTGAGATCTTTCATCTCAAACTCAGCGGCTAGTTTTCTCTCAACTGCTTTCAACCACATCATTACCTGATATGATAATTTCATCAACATACACAAGTAAAATTGTAAGTTTTTCACCTGATGTATGTTTAAAGAAGAGAGTGTGGTCTCCTTGACTCTGTTTGTATCCCAATGGTACCATTGCCATTGTGAACCTTCCAAACCAAGCATGGAGGGACTATTTCAGTCCATATAATGCCTTCTTCAACTTGCATACTTTGGTCTTTTCATCGTGACACCATAGCAAGGTGGAATTTCCATGTAAACCTCTTCTTCTAGGTCTCCATGTAGGAAAGCATTCTTCACATCAAACTGATGTAACTCCCATCCAAAATGAGAGCAAGAGAGAACAAGATTCTCACAGTGTTTATCTTTGTTCCTGGGCAAACGTCTCCTTATATTCAATTCCATAGGTCTGTGTATATCCCTTTGCAACCAATCTTGCTTGATATCGGTCTAATGTGTCGTCAGACTAATATTTCAATGTGTATATCCACCTTCATCCCACGGTCTTTTATCTCCTGTCTCTCAACGATCTCCCAAGTTCCATTCTTTTCTAATGCATTCATTTCCTCATTCATGGCTTGAATCCAATTCTCATCTTTTAATGCTTCGTGGGTTGAGTTTTGGATTTGTATGGAATCAATAGTTGCAATGAAACTTTGGTGCTAAGGAAAGATGTTTAGTGGAGACAAATTGAGAAATAGGATACTTGGCACTAGTCCTTTTTCCTTTTCTCAATGCAATAGGTAAATCATGTAGGTTAGGTTCAAACTCATTCAAAGACTCACAGTCCCTTTAGTACTTACCATAGGTTCAGACTCTTGGAGTTGTTGAACCACTTTAGGTTGCCTTTTCTTTTGGTACACCTGAATTGGTGATTTCCTTTTGTTTGTAGCTAGTTGAGGTGGTGCCTGGAGAAGTTGCTAACTCTTGGGAAGAGTCAGAGGTCTTGAGGTGGCAGTGCCTGTGTGGATGAAAGAGGAAAGAAGGACTTTGGGATAAACTCTAGGATAACTGACTCAGCTTCCATAAGATTCTCCCCCTGAAGCTGAGGACAACTAAAGAATGAGTCTTTCTCATTTAAAGTGACATCCATGGAGACAAAAAATGGTGACTAGATGGGTGAAAACACTTGTATCCTTTTTTGTCTGGAGCATAGCCTAAGAAAACACATTTGACAGCTCTAGGATCAAGTTTGGAATGATTTTGACGATGCACATGAACAAAAGCCACACAACCAAAGACTTGATGCTCTAAACTTCGCATAATAGGGCAGTAGGAAAGTGAGACAGCAAGAGTTGCACGGGCTTACATTACCAAGAAGTCCTGAGGTACTCTATTAATTAAATAAGTAAGTTAAAATAGCTTCACCCTAGTATGAATTAGGGACAAACATTTGAAAAAGTAAAGACCTAGTGACTTCAAGCAAATGACGATTTTTCCTTTCCGCAACACCATTTTGTCGTGGAGTATCAACACATGTGAGTTCATGAATAATGCCATGTTCCTTAACAAAATTTGAAAAATGATTATTCACATATTCCCTACCATTATCAGAACATAAACGCTTGATAGGGTTTCCAAATTGTGCTTGAATCAAGCGATAAAATTGAACAAACATATGAAAAACCTCTAATTTATCTTTCATCAAGAAGATCCAAGTAACTTTAGTGTAATCATCAATGAATGAAACAAACCATTTTTTCGCCAATGATGTTAGAAATGGATGCAGGACCCAAACATCTGAATGAATTGATGCAAAAGGCTCATGATTCCTATTAGAGTGAGATGGAAATGTGACACGATGATGTTTTGCAAATTGAGAGATGTCAATTAAATGAGTAGTTAGTGATGAGATAAGACAATGGGGTGGAGTGTCAATTTTCTATAAGTTCGGTGTTGAGTGTCATTTTCACAAACCTTACGGGTGGGGAGTGTGATTTACCTAAAATATTTGATAAATATGTTTATATCTTTTTTAATTTAGAAAAAAATGTGGGACCAAAAGTGTGATTAAAGTTAGGACTTTCCATACATTGGATATGCTCCTATGAACACTAATAAAGTTTAAGTGACGGTGGCGGATATGTTGGTCCAATAGTTGTTTTGGACTATTTGATGGTTTGCATTTATTTACATTAGATCAGGTTTCATTTAAATCTAATGGATGAAATGACTCAACTGACTCTTTTGAAAATAGAGATGGAAACATAGATTTAAGTAAAGAGAATGGAGGGTGACCAAGATGCTTATGATATAACCAGATTTGGGAAGAGGCGGGCTCGGAGCTTGATTGGAGACAAGAAGCAAGCAACTTCTTACCAGCACCACTTGCAACCTGCATATTAAGGAGAAATTACAACCCTTCATAGTCCTCAGCAACTCTAATCGTCTTCCTAGTGGCAAGGTCCTGAATGACACAAAAAGTTTCAAAAAAAGTTACAGCACATTTCGAGTCTTTGATGAGTTTGTGAAGAGAGATAAGGTTATGGGTGAGTTGGCGAACATGAAGAACATTTTTCAGCTGCAAGGAAAGATTAAGGGCAATACTACCTATTCCTGCAATTGTGGCACGAGCTCCATCAGCTATAGTGATATGGTGGTTACCTGATAAGGGTAGGTAAGATAAAAATTTGGTGGAACAAGAGGTCATGTGGGCAGTTGCATCAAAGTTCATTATCCATAAATCCTCAAAAATAGTACCAGATGCATTAAAGGAACTAGAAAATAAACCCTTACTAGACAAGGGCTGAGAGCAAAAGTTAGAAGGGTTATCGAGAGATTTAATGAGAGTTGTTGAACCTAAAAATGGCTTACTGTTGCTGCATCATCTTTTTGGGTGCTTACTAACTTCACACAATTAGGTGTTGATTCACAAGTCGTCTTTTCGGGTTTTGTTTTGGTGGAATGGTGGCTGGAGGTTGGTCGGCAGTGAAAGGGCGACCTGAGAGGAGACTTCACACTCTGTCACGCGCTGGAAGTGTGCCGGCGAGTGGATCTATGCGCAGGAGGTGGTGGCGGTGCGTGGTGGCTCAGGATGGGACTTTGGGGTTTGGTCGGTCTTGGGGTGGCAAAGCTGTTGGTGGTAGTGGGTGGTGGGAAAAGTTGTCGAAAAGGCTACTGGCGGTGGTGGCAGAGGCGGAACAAGGGTGTATTGTTGGGGATGTCTAAACACAGCAATGAAGGCTGTAAATGTCCAGCAATGAAGGCTGGAGGCAGCGGAATGTGGTCAGGCTCCCAGATTGGGAGCTTTGATACCAACTTGAAAGGAAATATGGGTAAAATGAATTTGATTTTATGATGATATTCATTGTACACAAAGGTTTACAATTTCTAGACATCTTCTAATAATTTGTAATAATTTCTTGATACTAATTCCTAAATTATGCCATTAATTATATACACATATGTACAATATCTCAACATAAATAAACTTCAAAAAAGACTAACTTTCCTATCTCTACATGTCTAAGGTAGAATCATTAGATATATTTTGAACAAAACTTCTAATCTTAGCCCACAAAGGCTTGCATGTTATCTGTCAGTAGAACTATGAAAATTATGCTCCAACAAAATATATTAAGTAGTGGCATGTCTGTGCGCTGCCACAGAGTTGGTTTCTTTCCTTTTCTCAAAGCTAGCAAAGTTAGTCAATGAATTGATCCAAGTTTTTAGTGTACACCCAACACTCAGCAGGGTTGGATTTGTAACTTTTTAACTATGTTTCAGTCAGCAGGTTTATGTAGTAAAGATTTCCTAGTTTAAAAAGAATTGTAATGAGAAAGTTTTCCTTCATGGCAAAAAAAAGTTTATTTTTCCCCTTCTAATTTGATTGTTTGTTGACTGGTGACAGATGTGATTTAATGAACTTGTGGAAATTGTGATAGAAGGTGATCAAACTTCCTGATCACAATGGACATTATATTGTTATACTATAATAATCATTCATCTGCCTTGGCATTGAAATTTTTTTTGCTTGATTTAATATGGGGTAGTTTATTTTTCTAACAAAGTAGTATGTTAGGAGGTTACCTGGGACTTAACGCTGACACGACCTAGCCTTTTCGTCTCTGATCTCGTCTTCGTTGCAGTTGAGATGGGGGGTGGAGTATCTGGAAGCACTCCACCAAGGGTATTAGTAGTGATTAGAGATTTTGCTTTGTGTATGAATAATGTGTATCTGATCTCATTTCGAATTACCCTTTAAATAAGAGGCCGAACGGCCCATTGCCACTACCTTGGCATTGTGGAGCATTGTTAGTGGGCTTAGGACGTGGCTTCATGTTGTGCAGATCGTGGGGTGTTGCAGCTCTACATAACCGGAGGTCGGAAGCCGGGGCAGCAGGCCTTTCGTGCCAAACACGCGACGATGGACTCCGACCTTGGGCCCACTTTTTGGGCCTGACCAATGCGGAATTGGGCTTGCATTGTTGAATCGTAACAATTTCTGTGCAACAGCAGTTGCTTCCGTCACTTTAGCAACGTTAAATCAGTATGTGTGCTGATGCTGCCTCAAAAAATTTTATCTTTTCATTTTGCCCTCCATTAGTCATTTAGCTGTCTTAGGGGCATCGGGATTCATTTCAAGTGCTTTTTTTTTTTGTAAAATGGTGATAACAAATGGCTTCCATGGGATGTTCTCTCTTCAAAAATCAGGATGATAACAAGATTTGGAACCCACTGGCTACTTAAACTTCTAGATGGAAAAAAATAAGATGAAATTAGGTCCTGTTTCCTTTCTGCCATAATTTCTGTATTTTATTTGCTGTCCGATTTGTTCGATGTTCTCAAAGAATCTGGTCCTAAACAGAGCTGATGTATTGCGAGAAACGCAGAAGCTGTGTTTGCAGCATGTGATGCTGCTCATGGAAGATGGGCAAAGCTTCTAGGGGTCCGTGCTGTTCTCCATCCTAGGTTGAAATTGCAGGAGTTTCTCACCATATACAACATTACACAGGAGTTCATTACTGCTACAGAAAAAGTACCTTTTCTCATATTGATTTCAAGCTTGAAATTACAAATTATGTGGTTTTTGATCCATGATGCAATTCCCATGCTCAATTAACAGATTGGTGGAAGATTGGGATACAGCATCCGTGGGACACTGCAGTCACAGGCCAAAGCTTTTATTGACTTTCAGCATGAATCCCGGGTTAGTTTTAATTTTGGTGCTTCCTTTGGGTGGTGTTTTCCATAAAATCTTTGTACATCTTTGTTAATAGCTGCTTCTTTGCATTTAGATGGCAAAAGTTAAGGCAGTGCTTGATCAGGAAACATGGGTGGAGATAGATGTTCCTGACGAATTTCAATCCATCATCAATTTGCTTTTTTCATCTGATGCATTGCATTCTGAGAACCTTAATGGTTCTGAGGATGTTAATTCAACTAGTTACAATGACAAGGCAACTAACAATGATGTTCTGCCAATGGCGGACACTGGACAGTCAAATGCTGAACAGCCAGTGGAACAGACTAATTCCATTGAATCGTCTATGGATGGTGCTGCATTAGATAGATCTAAACCCTTATCTGATTCAATTGAAAGAAATAGAGCTCATAGTAAGATATCATCGGCACAGAGTAACAATTCTGAGAAAGACCATAAAAAGGCGGCATCTCAGGCTCTTTTCTACGGTGGTGTTGGTTATCACATGGTAAACTGGTTAGTTATCTTGATTCAACATCATTTTTTACTTTTCCATTATGTGCACCTTCTGTTCCCTTTGTTTTGCATTTTTGCTGTTCTCTTAGAACAAGCTTGTGAAGATACACTTGATTAATTTATAACAATATTTCAGCGTTCTTCATTCTGTCTATTCTTAATTTGATGTTGCATATCTCTGAGGTTCATTTATATTTGTAGGAGTTGCTCGATTCGCTTTTTGATTGGCCTGTCACCTTGTCAATTAAATTACATTGTTTTGTTTTGTTTGGTTCTAGCGGCTTAATATTGCTGAAGATGCTGTCAGAGTACATTGATATGAACAACCTTTTGCCAACATTATCTTCAGAAGTTGTTCATCGTATTGTAGAAATCTTGAAATTTTTCAACACAAGAACTTGCCAACTTGTGCTTGGGGCCGGTGCTATGCAGGTACTATTAGTATTGTTCTCTGAAATGTTGGTACCTTTTATATGTATATATAAGATAAAAGAAAAAATTTCATTAACAAGAAGAGAAGAATAATACAGAGTAAAGAGGACAAGAAATCGTTAAAGTGAAAAGAAAACATCAAAAAATCAAAGCTTTCCAATTTCTTATCATATCAGAGATGAAAACCCCTCTAAAAAGGTCATGTACCTTACACCAAGTAGTCACTTGGTGTCTGATCTTATCCCACAAAACATGCTTATTTGAATGTCCGTTGTGAAAAATGCGTGAGTTACGCTCTAACCAAATACATCAAATAACTGCAAAGACAACGCACTGCCATAAGGATTGGGCCTCCTTTCTCCTCCCAAAATCAACAAAACTAGCCAAAATGAATTGATCCATGGTTTTAGGACACACCCAACATTCACCAAAAAGACCAAACAAAGAATTCCATAGAGTTAGCCACTGAGTGAAGCAGAAACAGGTGAGTGGTTGAAAGTAGAGTTATTATTAACACCAATCTTTCTGGTTCTATGGAACTCATCAAGCACCTTCAAAAGATCCACTTTAAGAATACCTTCCCTCTTTTGGCACTAATTCTGACCTGTGAGCTAAGAGACTCACCGTCCACATAGGAAATCAATGTGGCTGATTCTGTTATTAGTTATTTAGTAGTCAGCATTCTGTTACAGGGTTAGTCACAGAGTTATGATTACAGCACATGTATAAAGCCTGTAACAAAAAACTGATTCAATCGTAAGGTTAATAGTTTGTAATTTCTGATCTTGATTTGACTCTTAGATTCTCATTGTTTCCCACTTTAGCTTTTCTTTCACTTTCCTACATTTTCTCGCACTTTCGGATGAATTCTAAGATACTTAGCAGTGGCAAGTCTTACATGGTGTTAATTAACACACATCCTTGATATATGGAGCAGTGCCTCTTATAAGGTTTCTCTTCTTTGGTCCTCCTCTACCTCTTTTATTTGGACTATCTTCTATTTGATTAACTTATATCACCATTGCATGACGGATCCAAACAATTTTGATAATGGGGGCAAGAGTCATATATCTGGATAAAAATAAGTGCATTTTACTATATCTTGTTATTTTGTCTCATTTTAGTGTGGGTTCAAATTCAATAAAACTATAGGGTAAAAAATCTATATAGTTTTTTTTTTTTAATTGTTTAAATTAAATTGTTGTGGGGGCATAGGCCCCACCTCCATCTACCTGCATCCACCCCTGGCCCCAGAGGCTCTATTTTATGTCTATTCATACACATTTTTATTTGGTTTGCTCTTGCTGGCACTTAGACTGCCAATACCATGCAAATCACTGATCTTTCTGGCCTTGTAATAATTTAATGTATCTGTCTATTGTACAAGCCCATAAATACAAAAACACAGGCCAGGCATTACTCTGATTGAAAGTTGTCAGCTATATGGATTCTAGTAACGTACCTTAAACCCTTCTTTTTAGTCTTACACCATGTCTTTTTGGTCTTCCTCTCCTCCTTCGCCCCATCTTAAAGGGGCATCTGTAATTTCACATGTATTAGTGCTCTCAAATCGGACTGCAGGTTGTTGCCTTACATGTCTAAGCCCTCCAAACCTTCATTAAAAGGCATTAATAATGTTGTCTTTACTGCTATTATCCTTCTCGGTTTGTCCAATCATCCATTGCAACATCTTCATTTCTTTGGGCTGCATCTTCTGTTCTTAATGTACAAGCACATAAATATCTCTGGATCCCTCCTTGCAAAACTAGCTGGAGCTTGCTAAAACTTGATGATTTTTCTTTAGCAATTCAACTTATCTAGTAATCGACCCACGTTGGGGAACATATACTTTAATCATTTCAGCTTGTGATTGTCCTTCAGAGTGGAAAAACTGTAACGATACTGCTGGGATTTAGAACTTTTGGGTTTCTTTTGTTGAATATTGATAGGTACCAAGCCATAGGAGATAGATATAGAGAGAAATATTGTAAGAATTCACTATAGAAGATAAGTGTGTATTAGGTGTGTATTATGAACAAACAGAAAATATAAAGTAACTCGAGTATTAGAGAGACTGAAACTCTTCCAGCCCAATCCTGACCTTTCTGGTGACCTCCCTCATGATACTCCTCTGTTATAAGCTATCCTCTATACCCATAACACAATTTTCCTTCAATTCCTCTCATACTCTCTCTCTCTCTCTGTGCCAGCTCAGCACAATTAGTTACACAAGAGTCACCCGTTCCTCCTCTCTCAACTCTCATTTTGATAATTACAATAAAGCCCAATTATGTCATTGGCTCTATCCCTAAAAGATATCATTTTGTTTAACTGAATGCGGAATATGTGCTACAACAATTAATTGAAAGACAGAACAGACCTAAGATTTTTCGTTTCTTCCCCACTTACCCATCTTCTATTTTTCATCCTTTGCTGAACTATGTTGATTTCCTCTTAGCTTTGTCACTGTTATGGTTTCTAATTTCTCCTAAGTTGTGTGCAGGTGTCTGGTTTGAAGTCCATCACTTCTAAACATCTGGCATTGGCAAGTCAAGTCATTAGTTTTGTCCATGTTATTATTCCTGGTACAAATGGATGCTCTTAAATATTCCTTTTCTTGATGTAATAAAGGGAAATTTTTAGTGTGTTGGTTTGACGAGAGTTTATCAAATAGTTTTTATGTGACCTGGAATAAATTATAACTCTGTTCTTCTTTTCTGGTATAAGAAATTCGGCAGATTCTTTTTCTGAAAGTACCGGAGGCTAGAAAAGCATTATTGCTTTCAGAGATTGATCGAGTTGCTCAGGTACATGCTTTACTGCTATTTAAAACTTTTGCTTTTAGTGGAAGGAGACTTATTCACATGTTTTATTGGTTTTATATTGCATTTTTCAATGACTTTCATTGTTGCAAGTACAATTGTTTCTTTGTTTGCTGCTTATTGATGAAAATTTAATTCAACCTTCCACCGCTACCTTGTTTTTATTCCTGTGGATGGAGAAAATAAATATCATTAAAGAGGAAAGGAAAAAGTGCTGGAGTGGATAAGAAATTCTTCAAATGAGGCCACAAAACTGAAGGAGAACAAAAAGTAAAACCTGGCACATGAATTTATATTTGTAACAACTTGTGTGTGCCTAATCTTGAGTTCAATCATTCAGATCTTTCAGCCTTTCTCCAAATAATTGTTTTTACAAGATATTAAGGTAGAGTAACAAAGTGAAGCAAGAAATCATGAGTGTGCTACTCTTAAGAGTGTGTTTGGATTTGCTTATTTTGTATTAAAAATAGCTTATAATAAAAAAATTTCTGAAAGAGCTTTTGGAAAAAAATTGTTTGCTCAAGAATAATACAACTCAAAGATGCATTCATAATATCATCTACTTTTTCTTTTTATTTGTTTAACCAAAAACTTAAATTTCCCAACAAATTTCTGTGTTTGAATTCATTTATTTTTGTTCACTGCCACCTTTGACATTCACTACATTCTGCAGAAAATTGTGATGAATTTTAGTTGTTTCAGCACATTTGTAATTATGTCATAGTAGCTCAGTTTTCTTATTTTGAATTTTCCTTAATTCCTTCCTTCCTTTTGTTTCTTGTGATTATGAACCAAACACATTCCCCATTTTTTGATCCACAACTTTGGGGGTGGAGGCCTTTTCAATGGTTTTGAGAATGAATACAAGTTTATGGTTTCTCAAGTGTCTAAACATGTTGATAAAACCATAGCTGTTTCAGGTTTGATACAGATGGTTATCTCTTGGGCTCCCTCTTCTTTTTAGTTTCTCTGTTCAGGAGTCCCTTTGTTTCTTCCCAGTTTTATTTCTCCCTTTTCCTCCGATAAAATTTGTCTAATTTATGTATAGCTAAAAGTATTAATTTCTGTTTCATTTTGGTTGCAAGAAAGCTTGAACTTTTAAGGATGTTTTGTATCATTGATTTACCATTGTGTGTTGGATTTCTTTTTTTTGTTTTTATTGGATTCCAGGATTATAAAGTTCACAGGGATGAAATACATTCTAAATTAGTTCAGATAATGCGAGAAAGGTTACTAGTCCATTTACGTGGGTTGCCTCAAATTGTTGAGAGTTGGAATAGACCTGAGGATAGTGACCCCCAGCCTAGCCAGTTTGCTCGGTCCCTTACGAAGGTAAATAACAAAATGTAATTAACTTGAGTGGATGCATTGTGCCTTTTAGCTTTATCTCAATGTTTTGATGTCCTTCTTTCCTTCTTTATATCATCATTTAGCTTTTCTAGTACTCGGCATACCCCGAAGCTTTTTCATATCTTATACTTGATTATGTCTCTGTCCAATTATTGAGAATGAAGAAAGTGTGAATGATAAAACAAGAAGGCCTTCACTATTTTTTATTGAGTGTGAAGATCAAAGGAAAATAACGATATAATGATTGTAATGTTTCTGTGTTGAATATGTTAGATTTGGGGTTAATTTGTTTTATAAATAATGGAGAATCCTCAAGAATCAAGATTGTTGAAGGGTGTGCATCAACTTAGGTATTCTGACTTTCAACTGTTGTGGAGTTTTTGCTTTGAAGTTTTTATTAGGAATGTGATTCAAACCCTCTTAGATTTTTTTTCTTTCAATTTTAAAAAAAAAAATTTTCATTCAGAAAGAGAAATATTGAACACAACTAATTTGATGTGCTTCTCGGTTCTATGTTGATATTTTTGATTGTGTGGGGTGGTTTGCAATTGGGTCTCATATTTGAGCTCTACGCTTGTGCCCCACCTGTCCCCAAAGCAATCTCATAACTGGAACTTATTTATTTATTTTCTTAGGAAGTTGGATACCTCCAACGTGTTCTATCTTGGACTTTGCATGAAGAAGATGTTCAAGTAATTTTCAGGTAAGAATCTCAGAAATCCCCCTTTTTCCTTTTTCTTTTTGTTCCAAGCTCCATGTTTTCTTTTATTCTTGTATTTTGTGGAACAAAGATTATCATCGAAAGTACAGAACAATGTCCATGGTGCCTGGTTTTTCCTACATTGCGATAATTAGTAAAATGATGGGTTCTATACTGATTTCTTCATAAAGGAAAGGTTATTTATTGATTATTTTCTTTCTGCTAGATCTTAGGTATAATGTGTTGATAAAGAAACCAGGTTGTTCTGAATAAAAATAGCATAGTAGGTTTTTGAAGTTTCATAAAGAAATTTACATTGCAGAGTACAGAATGGATGACGGCAACACTATTTATTAAGACTCCTCATTATGATAGCTAGTTTGCCATATGGACATAACATCCTGTGTCAAGTATCAACCAAGTTAACAAGTATGGAAAAAACAGCAAATCTTGGAAAAAATATGACAAGTTTAAGAGCAATAAGCCACTTGACCAGATAACAATGTTCAGAGTGGTTAATTATTGACTTAATTAAATGCTTGAGTGGTTAACTGTTTCTTAACTTCAAATATTTATTACGAGAATTCCTTTTGTTAATTTTCTCAACAAATAAGGTGCAAGGGCAAAAAGAATTGCAGCACATAGGGAAGGCAAGATATGATGCCCAATGCATAAAATGTGTATCACTGGGCACCAACTCCCATCTTATGTGATGGCCTTTGTAGAATTTCCCTGACAGAACTGAGTTATCAGATATTTGATGCCTTGTGGCAGATAAATAACATTTAATTCTCCATCTCTCTTACTTTCTTTTCTCATTTATTATGTTATATTAATTGATTTTTTTTTAAATTTCAATTGCAATAAATGTTGAGTAAAAGTATGAGACGTGTGCATTCTCCACACTTTGGTGGTGCTGTTATGTTATTTTGGTCAGGCTCAGAATGCTCTTCTACTTGTATTGCTACTATTGTGCTGTTAAAGTTCCTGGATTTGTAATTGTATTATTTTATATGATAAATTATAAAATGCTTTTTCTATTATGTTTCTGTTTAAAAGGAAGAAAGGTTCCAGCACTCTTAGCATAGAAAGAAAAGTGATTCTACAATGCTAACATCATATGAATTCCTCCAACTCCTGATATTTGCTATTTTTCAGGCAAGTGGTTGTTATATTTCATTCACAAATTTCAGAAGCATTTTCAAGATTTGATATAAGCACTTCCCAAGCACAGAATAGGTATCTAATTTTTATATTATTTTGAACCACAATTTTAAGACTCCATTAAAAATTCAGTGAGTTTGTTTTTATTTTCTTAACATTTCACCAACTTGCCAGGCTCTATCGGGACATCAAACATATTCTTCAATGTATACGGTCATTACCATCAGGTGATTTGGGTAATCACATACCCAAATTGGGGTCAGCTGGATGAATTCTTGGTGCAAAGATTTGGGAGTGATGCAGTTCAGTAAACCACATTGTAAAGTAGCAACTCAATTGCTTACGTTGGAAGGCTAACATACTTTGAAGGATGTGAGAGTGATTTTAACCTTATTCGCTCTGCATTTTCGTGTAACACTAAGTTGAGGTAATACTATCACTACATTTTGTTGAGTTTATAAATATGAATCCTTGTTATCTTCATCATTTAAATGTTGAATTGGCGCCACTGCATGTATGGGGTTGAGTTGTACTTTGAGATGAAATCATTCTGCTTTATTAATATGAAAATATAACCCTTCTTACAAGAGTAGTATACCTAATTGAGTTCACTTTCTATGCTCTATCAGTGTAAATAATTTCAAATTGACATCCAATCAGGTTCAACCATTTTTGTTTATGTGGCAGCATCTGATTAAATGTCAGCAAAAAACTATTTTACACTAATGGTGTAGATAATTTAAACTCTACTTAATTTAGGTTTTGCTACTTAATTTAGGTTTTGCTAATCAATGCCTTAAGCACTTATTAAGGTTTTATTAGTAGAATGTTTTGATTGAAAAAATAAAAAATTTAAGTTTCCAATACATTCAATATTCCTTTTAATTTAATGTTCCGTTCAGCTATAATTATAAGGTGAAAATGCTTGAATGATTACTCATTGAAATGAACAAAAATGATGAGATATGCCCACTGGAAGGTGTAAATAATTTCTTGCTGGTAGGTTGACGGTTGACTTCTATTAATGTTGTTTTTACGATGCTAACTGGCCAATATATATATAATGCAAAATTTAACCTCGTGATTTTCTAATCATGGCAAGTGGTGATAAATAATGATAACTTGTAAACCCTCGCTTGTTTTTTACTTTTGACTGGTTTTTGTTCTTTGTTGCTGTGGATAAGAGACCTCACAGAAAGCGTAAAGTAAATTGGTTTCATACACATGAACAACCCAGTGGAATTGAATCGTTCCTACCCGATTGTTATTTATTATCTCTGATTTGTGAGTTGTGAGAAGCATTATTATCGAAGGTTTTCTTTAGATTTGCAATGCTAAGTTTGATATCTGTTTCATGGTTTTCTTTCCAGGTCTTCGGTTGGTGGACTGTGGTAGATATACAAGGTAATGTATTATTTTTGAGCATTGTGCAGCCGTGATTGGTCGCTTAAAGCAGAAGTTTTGTAGCAGTCACTGTTGATATTCAATTCTTGGTTTGTCTCCATTATTGTAATGTTATGTTGAAAATAGATATGATTTAGTGAATGAATCCCCCCTTCTCCTTTCCTTCATTTCAGCCGCGGATATCCATGCATCAATTTGTATACAATTCGAGGAATCTATAGCCAATTTGTATGTTCTGTTCTAAGTGCATATGTCGAGGTTCTCATATGAAAGCCGCTTCAATAAAGAATTCTTCTTGGTTCACCTTAAAAGCAACAAAACTGCTGCAATGGAAAATTGCAGAATATACACACTTGAAAAGGGTTATGATCGCGATCAGTATCGAGAAGCGAGGGAAGTGTTGATGCATTTGCATTTGCGCTGATGTAATATAGTCCATTTATCTCTTTTTTCACCCCACCCAAATTTATCACATTCAAATAAAGGAGCTAGTTAAAATTTCGCACCCTCCCCACTCCATTATACTCAACCAATCCAAACATAAAGTCTGGTACTTACAGTCCATTTAAGTTAATATGATAGAATTGTAATGGCGCAATATAAATGAGAATAATTAGTTTACTGATAGGTGGGTTATTTTTAAAATTAAAAGTAAAAATTTTCTCAATTTCTCGCCCAATTTGTTCAAGTGATTGAGTGGAATTATTTTTTCAAATAATAATAAGAAAGTCGTGTTAAAAGAATTTCTCCCAAAATTTTGCCCTGGCATAGGCAGGAATTCTCCTCCAAAGAATGGGAGATTCCCTCAAAAAAGTAGAGCTATTCAAATTCTATATAGGATTTAATTTTGATGTACGAGTTATGTATAAATTTTTTTATATTATTATTTAATTAAATTTTTATTTATATGATTTTTTAAATAATAAATATGATATTTAACTATATTTATTAATATGATAATATATTATTGAATATATAATGTAGAAGGCCCTTTGAGTTTCATTAAAATCTCTCTTGTAAATATTGATTTGTTAAATTAAGTGATTAAAACAAATAACATATGGCATGCGTATTTAACATATTTGATTGAACAAATAATCTTTTATCACATGAAGATTAAGCTTATAATTATGGTGAATGATAAAAGAGGATATTTTAATTAGTATATATATCAAATGTTATTAAAATATTATAATTTTATTATTATTAGTAATAATCATGTAATGTCACATGTTATTTTTATATCATTTAAATTAATGAATTAACACCTACAAAGAGTTCAATGTGATTTTGTAAAAAGACAAATTCCAATTTATAAAATTTGTTTAGGTAGTCTCTTGAGCAAAATTATTATATTGCCATCACTTCTATTACTTATTGAACAATAGGTTTAGGAGATGTCAATATCACTTGAAAAAATAGAAAGAAGTTGATGTGAATTTCATCGAATTTCAAAAAAGGTAAGTGCAATTTACGCTTGTAAAATAGAGGGTAACAAATATAATTACACAAAACTTTAAAAGAAATTGTGCAATTTACCTTAGAAAAAAATTCATTTTGTACCCTTATAAATTTTACAAACATCAATATTTTTTAATTATTTGTAACTAAAAATAATTATACATTCCACCCATCTAAATATCTTAAATAAATTGCAACACATAGATATAAAAAAGTAACAATATCCTATAGGTATATTTGTGAGTTAAAATTAAAAAAAAATAAAAAATTTATTATATAAAATTTAATATAAAGTTATACCGTTAATCCTTCTTTTTTTATTTTCTCTCGTTTAAAATGTACATATCGTACCCCACGTGTACAGAAGGAAAATCCTTAAAAAAATATTTAAAGGGGGCAATTGAGTCAAAGAACGCTGCAACGGCTACTTTGGGTGATTACCGTTGTGTACTTACGTGGAGGAGACCCAGCGCGCAGCGCGCTCCCCAAAGCCCTCTCTCTCTCTCTCTCTCTCTTTCTTCATACAAGTCACGCCTGCCTCACAAAACACACTCCACAGTGCTATCTGCAAGTGCTGCTGCTGCTGCTGCTACTCTCCGCTTCAATTAGGGTGTTTCCCACTCAACCTCCATTGAGAGAGAGAGAGACACACACACACGCACGCAGCCATGAACTTCTTCAGGAAGAAAACCTCACCCAAAGGTGCACACTTTTTCCCTTATCTTCTCTCACATTTCCCACATTGTTTCATTTTTTACCCTCCCTCTGCCCTGAACTCTGGGATTTGCATTCAAAAATTGGACCTTTTATGCTGTGTTTTGGGTGCTGGGTAAAATTGGTTAGGAAGAAGAGGGTACTTCCAATAAAAGTAGTTTTTTTTTTTCGGTGTTGTGTGCCTGAGCCTTGAACTCGATCTAGCTTCTATTGAGAATAACTCACGGTTCTTCAATTTCTTACGTTGGTTACTATCATCGCCAGCCAAAACTTGAAATTAAGGGTTTTTGCGCCCGTTGATTAATTTTGAGCTACAGGTTGTGTAGATGAAAATGGGGAACAAAGTTCTAGTATTGACTATCTACTTGTTCATTTTTCTTTTCTTTTTTTCGTTTTTAATAACAGAAGCTCTGCGGACAAGTAAGAGAGAAATGTCTGTTGCAACAAGAGGTAATTACTTGGATTGGATGGATGCTTATTCTGAAGTTCTCCTGTTGGCTTTCTACTTTTACACTTATTTGCATAAAATAAAAGTGCCAAATCCTTCTGAGTAGCGTTTCTAAAAGTCCTCTTGATTCAAAATCTCACTCGTGTCTATTTAATAGCGTTTATGTTGTTTAAATTACAACTCATGCCATTGTTAACGAGATTTTGAATTAGGAGAATTTTTTGTTTGGTTTACGAGGGATATAAAATCACTCTAGTTTGCATTTGTCATGAGTTGCTTAAGTAGAGGGCTTTAGTATTTTTCTCTCCAAATAGAAAGAGTGACATTTGCCTAGGTTAGGTACATGTTAATTTGTAAATATTTGTGTTTCACTTTGTCGGAATCTTCTTTTTCCATTTCTATTGTCTCAGCAGGAATAAAGAAACTGTTTATTTTGATTCCCGAAGATTGAACTTAATAATAATTAACAGAATCTCTCAGAAGACAAACGATTTGTGCAATTCAGCTTTCAAGACCTGCTTCATTCATGGCCATTGACAATTTCTTTTAAAATGATAGAAGTTATCATTGATGTCCATCGTTTGCTTCTGTATCTCAAAAGAATAATGAACAATTTAGCATGTAATCCAAGCATATTTCCATCCTGAAAGTAATGAGCATTGTGCGAGTTTACAAAATGGGGCAGTTTTGTCAAATTTACTCAAATTTTTTATTTTTTTATAGGAGGATGTGAGTAAAATTTCCCCATGAAAACTATCTGTTGATAATTTGAATTTGAATATTTTTAAAAATAGAAATTCTGTTTAAATAGCAACTATTTGCCTACTGTTGTCGTCCTCTTGCTTCCCTACAGCCATAGGTTTTGTTTCAGTCTTTTTTGTCCCTAACAAAAAAGTGATTTTTTAAACTAACAAAATATTTTTTTGTCAAAAAAGCTGAAAATTATGCACCCATAATCTTTTATAAGATACCTTGGTTACAACTGATTGGTTATACAACTGGTTATACTAGGGATGATTTGTTTCAGCTGTCATCCTTACCTTTCAATCCGTTGGTTGTCTCTTGTCTCTCAATAGGACTTGTTACTTTTCAGCAGAAAATGAGCGGGCTCTTACATGGCTATCCCATTGGTTGTGTTGTCTGTCTGTCAATAGGCCTTGCTAGTTTTCAGCAGAAAATTTTATAAAAAAAAAAAAATTCTGCAGAAAATGAGCAGGCGATTAAGAGCTACCCAATTTTCAGCTATCATTTTTGTTTATCCACTCTATTTTGTTCTTTCTCCAATTATTTGACTTTCCCCTATGGATCTGGATTTTCTTTTTTTGTGTAAATTGAATTAGTTATGTTGAATCTATAATTCCTTAAATGATTTTCACTCAAAACCTTGCTATTCAAATTTTCAATGATATTCTTGTTTCTTAACTCTATTTTGCCCTTGCTCCAATTTTATATGTGGCTCCAACATGATAGTCTTTACCCCAATGGTTGTTAGTCATCTGGAAATGTTTGTACTAAATTCAAATTTCTGTAATATTTTCATTTAAAACATTTCCATTCGCCTAGGTTGAGTATCTCTAACTATCTATCCTGTTGGAGGCTGTACATTAAAAGGATTATCAAGACTTCACATTTGATATCATTATTTAATTTAAGTAAAGTTGCACTTCTGTAAGTGTAATGTATTTGTTTCCTTTTCTCTTTCCTCTCTTGTAGGCATTGAAAGGGAGATAGCATCACTTCAGATGGAGGTACATAATGCTAGCAGAGACCTTATTCTAGTTCATATTTATTTTCAGAGTTTAACTGCCTTGTGAACTACAGGAGAAAAAATTGGTGGCTGAGATTAAACAAACAGCTAAAACAGGAAATGAGGCAAGTTTGTTCTTATTTTGATGTGTATCATACATTTCCTTATTTTGGCAAGTATACAATCATATGTGAATCCGTAAGGTTAATTTATTCTTCATGCCATGAATAGATTATTGACAATGTGATACTGATAGCAAATCTTTGAACAGAGCACAGCTGTGTGCTTGCATCACACTTAAAATATTGTATGTTTGCTCCCAAAATGTAATGAAGTATAAAAATCCTGCATGAATAACCCAGAAGTGGTCCAGATAAAGATGTAAAAATAGATATATTTTCCTTACCAAATTTGCCCCATTACATTTCTAAAACATTGGTTGATGGTTTTCTTGCTTGAATGTGGCTGTTGTACAGAATGTGACTGCTTAGTGCAAAAAGTGACCTAGAATTTGAAAATAAATGGGTGTGTTGATAAGTACCTTTTGGTGTTTCTAAATTGTATTGGATTTCTTTCAAGTCCACGGACATATTTGAATAACTTCAAACACTATAATCAAAACTTCTATTACTTCATGTAAAACTATGCAACAACTTCTAACATTATTTTTTAATATTATATATTTAAATTATTTTTTAATTAATAATTTATTCTTTTAGAAAAATTTCACATTGAATTTAAAAAATTTGGTCCACTAGTCATCTATAGACGGGTTGAAACTCTTGTTAATGCATGTTCAACAAAGAAAGATTTAAAGTTCAGAAGTACCGAAAGATATCTGCGTGCCATTTTGGGTAGTTTTTTATGTACAATTTTTGGATTGTTGGCTGTGATGTGTGCTTTATATCCCACTTGGGTATATTGTTCATTTGGTTTCGGGTATGTAAGGGAGTTATCAGTTGTCTTGGAGGGATTCAGGATTGCTGATGTAGCCCTGCTTTCTCTTTTGAAAATTCTGTTATTTATGAATTCAAGTCTGAACTGCTTTGATATGTGTGGTATTAGGTATATTAGCAATCCTGAATAAAGAAGTGTCTGGTTACAGGCTGCCACTAGAATCTTGGCTCGTCAACTTGTTAGGTTACGCCAACAGATAACCAATTTGCAGGGAAGTCGTGCTCAGATCAGGGGTGTAGCAACGCACACACAGGTATTGGGGCAACAAAAAATGCAAAATCTTTTTTTATAATAAGTTTTCACTTTTGATAATTTCCAAATTTCTTTTTCAGGCATTATACGCAAGCACTTCAATCTCGACAGGGATGAAGGGTGCAACTAAAGCAATGGCAGCAATGAACAAGGTTTACTTTTTGGAATATTCTGCTTTGTATTATTCAAAATTTACTGATTGCCAAGATTTTTGTTGGTTGGTTGCTACCAATCATCTATCAATAATAACAACTAACCCTTTTCCCACTAGATGAAGTCAGCCAATTATTAATATGCTATCAGTTTACATTATTAAAATTCAAACTCCTTTTCTTTGGCTTTGACAAAATATGAATGTAGTGTCCACAACAAGCCTGCATCTATATTTTTGCACACCAAAAGGTTAAAGGGTCTTGATTTTTTCCCAAGCATGATTCATAGTTGAATGCAAAAAGTGCAAACATTTGTTCTTTCCAACCACGGTTTATCTACTGTCAATGAATCAAATGTTCATAATGTGCTACAGATGGTAGACATTAATATATTTTTGCCAGTGTATGCTGTGACCAAAATGATACAGTAATCACTATCTTACTTTTCCTTTCAGCAAATGGCACCAACAAAACAGGCTAAAGTGATTCAAGAATTCCAGAAGCAATCAGCACAAATGGACATGACGGTAATTTATCCTTTTTTGCACATTACTGATTTGTTCTCATGCAAGTTTCCAGCATTAATAGCAGCATAAAGAAATTAATATTCCTCAGTATTAGATCAGTTGTTTAGTTAGTGACAATAAGTATCATCAAATTCAGCTGGAAACCAGAAAAACAGAAATCTGTCAATGTTGATGATGATATGGAAGAGCAATGAGAGAGATTTTGCACAGAAAAAGGTTTAAAGAAACAGTGTAAGAAAAGATGAGGAAAAAGAAAGATCAAATGTAGAAGACACAACCAGACATAACTGTGAGCACTAGACAATGTTTTACTCAAAATAAAATAAGAACTAAAGCACTTAAAGTAGTCTGAAGTCAGGTGCTTTGTTGGCTTCAAACAGCAGAACAAAAGCAACAAAAAATGGAAGTATCCATGAGACATATATCTGCCTTCAGGTGTTTCTGTGTTGCCATGAATTGTTAAGTGAGGAAATTTTCTAATTAGGCTGTTCTTCACTTTTTACTAAAAAATTAAAGAGAAACAATAATATAGAATAGGGGTCTGTGTAAAATTTGAAGAACAGAAACTTAAAATCAATCAGGCAAGCGGCTGTGGTGCTGCCTACAGCCTGCCTGATAGCCATTGGATTCAAGTTCAACCCGACCCCTAAGCTTTTTGACAACTGTTTCTTTTTCTCCATAAATTTATAATGTTGTCTTAAATGCAGATTGAGATGATGTCAGAATCTATTGATGAAACTTTAGACAAAGATGAAGCCGAGGAAGAAACAGAAGAGCTAACTAACCAGGTGGATATACATGACCAACTTATTCATATAGCTTGCTAGTATGATTAAATATTTCTTTTGTAAAATCTAATTTTATGTAATTAATGACAGGTTCTTGATGAGATTGGAGTGGATATTGCATCCAGGTAGGTTTCGGACACAATATGAATCCATTTTGTCTTGGCACCTATTCTGCATTTTAATTTATTTTCTGAATGTTGGATCTGATGCTGGTTTTTCTTATGGTAGTTATCCTCTGCTCCAAAAGGCCGGATTGCTTCAAGGAGTACTGAAAATGTCGCTCCAAGGTACACACCCTCCCTAATCTTTTCCTGCAAAAAGGTCTGGCTGTTTCAAGCACCTTCATTGTAACTATTCTTGGAAAATGCTGTTGAGATACACTTGACCATAGATCTCTCACCATTTGATCTTGAAAGTGGGGCTCAAACATGACATGAGACAAAAGAATTTATGATGAGATCAACACATTACATGGTCATGTGAAAAACCAACATGAAAGGAGGGAGGATTGGTTTTAGATTTTTTGTTTGCCGAATAGAGCTTTTGTATTTTTTTGGGGGAAGGGTTTAGATTTAGGATTTAGGGATTGATTTTAGATTTTTTTTTTCATGTGATCCATAAACATTTCATGTTGTGACCTGTTATTTGATTCTGTGCATGCAGATCAGAATCCCAAGATGTTGAAGATCTTGAAAAGAGATTGGCTTCTCTTCGAAAAATATGAAAAAGATCTGCTACAGCTGCTCAAAGACGTGTTTCTGGATGTAAAAATCATTATATGTTATAAAAATGGCAGGATTGTATTATTGGCACCCTGTGTATTATTGCTGATTTTATTTGGATACATGTTAGTTAGCTATGTGGTGGAACTGATATATCATGGCAGAGTATTTATAATAAATTGACATTTGTATTAGCTATGTGGTGGTGCTCACGATTTGACGTACACTCCGAAAACAGACCTAACGGTACATCTACAAAAGTATTAGATGGACCTATTGCCTTTATCATTTTCTACTTTTCATTTTAAATTTACATTATTTCTCTTGAATGTAGCCTCAATTTGTGATGTCACGATGGAGAAATCCAAGAATTGAAGATTCTATTGGGTGTTTGATTTATAATCAAAATTTGTATTTGGATTTTTGAAAGAAAAGATAAATAATACAAACCTTGTTTGGTTAAATTGCATTTCATCAAATTTAAACTAATAAAAATAAAAATTATTATTTCAATATTATTTTGCTTGTTATTCAAAATACAAGTAAAAAAATTAAAATATTTTAAAGGTAAAGTGTTATTTTTTTAATCATCTAATGATAAATAAAAAGTTATATCAAATCACTATCAAATAATGCTTGTGCAATATTTCCTCCCTTTTAAAATATCTATCACTATTAAATGAAATGCTTTTAAAAAAATTATCTATTATTATTATAGTGAGTGAAATTATTTGGAGATATTAAAAAAATAAATAAAAATTACATCTGAAAATGAATAAATACTTTGAAAGGGAGAGAACCACGTTATAATGGAGTCACAAGCAATAACAAATTCGTCAGATATATGATCTGAAAGAACCGATTGATTTGGCTATAGATACCAACAAGGGCATGCAACAGTGGACACTGGCAATCACATAAATGACCAGTTTTGTGCCCCTTTTCAGTTTCCACCATTTGTTCCTCCTTATATACAATAAAAATACACAAAATCAGTCTAAACCTTGCGCTGGAAACAGATTCCTGACTTCAATTGAACTCCCCGCAGACTACAAAATCATATACACGAATAATATCTTCACAAGCCAGTAATCGATAATTTAACGAGACAAATGGTCTTTCCTGATAGAGAATGTAATGTGATGTGATAAGGCATCACTTCTTATCTGTTGTAACACCAACGACAACATTGCTCACCTGTGACATTTTAAATTCTTATAAGTAAATCTTGCTTTGCTCAAAAACACAGAAATTAGCGAAATCCAATCGAAAAAGCATAGATATATCCAAAACAAACCGAAAAAGAAAAGGAAATAGTAATTACCAATTTCCCACTTGAATCAACAGACATAGGATTTTCTACCACAACAGTTTGGCTCTGAGAGTTGTGCATTGACTGCAAAATGGAACCATATGCATATATACATTCGTTACATATCATAACAGCAAATAGCCAATACATCATGTATATGAATAATTTACTCAAACAAAAAAGGGAAAAATCATACTGTTGGGGTAGAAGATACTGATTCAGAGTTGGTTGCTTCACCAGGTCTCTGGACAGGAACTGGAAGCCTTCCATTGGTTGTCTACAAAGACAGAAAGGAGAATCAGAAGCCAAAAGACATAAAAATAAAAATAAAAATCAGCTCAACGAAAAATTACTGAGAATGCAAATTATTCCCATATCATATTTCCAAGATGACAATAACAAGAGACAGGTGTAGATGTCAAGTTGTATAATAAGCCCACATATTGAGTACATCATCACCATTCGTTAGTGTTAGAATCAAGCAGAGATTCTTAGATAATTAATGTACTGACTCTTACTTTAGGAATTCATGTCTTGTATTCAATGGTACACAGTACAAACATATACATGTGTAGACTAATGAGTCATGAATATTTTACTAAATAATAAATGGTACACATAACAAACATATACATGTGCTTCATTTTAGTTTCGTGCCCACAGAAGCACCTGCACTAGCTGCCACTTTTCTAGCAACACCATCCACTGTTAATAAGAAATCATATGTTATGCTTTGTTTCCTGTTATATGTTGCATAAATTAGGAATAAGATTAATTGTATATATTTAGGATCCCTAATTTAGGCTGTACAAATCAAATTAGAATATTTGTAATTAATATGTGTAAATGCCCCTATCTCTATTAATAGAGGACATACAATGAAAGAAGGAAGGAAGTCAAATTTTCTGACATGGTATCAGCCAAGTTACACTCCTGCACGTGTTCCATCTTTGTTCCTCGTTTCTGAAAACTCTTAGTGCACACGGTTGTGCGTCCTTGGTCAGTGACAACTTCTGTTGTTACTCTTGCTCTTGCTCAATCCTCTTGGTCCTTGGTTCTCCGTTTCTTTCTTCACAGGTTCCTGCAATTTTTTCTCCCTCTCTTGGGTTTCTTGGTCTGTTTTCTTTTCCATGAGAAGGAGAACTTTTGTGTCCGCTTTACTGGCAAAAACTATTCTGCCTGGGAGTTTCAATTCAAGATGTTCGCAAAGGGAAAGGCTTGTGGGGTCATATTGACGGGTCCTCTGCCGCACCAGAAGCCAGAGCTGCATTAGATGCTTGGGAGACAAAAGATGCTCAGATCATTTCTTGGATTTTAGGGTCCATTGAGCCTCATATGATTAATAACTTGCGCTCCTATTTAACTGCTAAGGAGATGTGGGATTACTTGAAGCGTATTTACAACCAAGACAACACTGCTAAGCGATTTCAACTGGAGCTTGAGATTGCCAATTACCAACAAGGGAATCTGTCTATTCAGGATTATTATTCTGGATTCTTGAATTTGTGGACTGCGCACTCCGCTATTCTCCATGCTAATGTCCCTAAAACCTCGCTGCCTGCTTTTCAAGAGGTCTATGCGATCAATCAACGGGATCAGTTTCTCATGAAACTTCGCTCCGAATTTGAGGTTGTCCGCGCTGCGTTGCTGAATCGGAGCCCTGTTCCTTCTTTAGACACGTGTTGGTGAACTACTCAGAGAAAAACAACGTCTGCTTACCCAAGGAACCATGTCTCGTAATGCCTTGGTTCCGAACCAATTACAGTGGCTTATGCTGCACAAAGTAAAGGCAAAGGTCGTGATATGCGTTTAGTGTTTTTCGTGCAAACAATTTGGCCATATTGCTCGCAACTGCGGCAAGAAATTTTGCAACTACTACAAGCAACATGGTCATATCATCACCGAATGTCCCACAAGACCAGCCAAGAGACCTGTGCAGGCTTTTCATGCTACTGCAAGTTCAGCGGGGACACCTTCCTCTACTGCTGTCGCTGCTGGTGGTGCGCTGAATCCAGAAATGGTACAACAAATAGTTCTCTCAGCACTTTCTGCCTTGGGCGTTCAAGGTCAGTCTTCTAATGTCTCTCAACCACGGTTTGTTGATTCTGGTGCGTCTAATCATATGGCGGGTTCCTCTGAACACTTGCACAATGTCCACCCTTACAATGGCACTCAAAACATCCAGATTGCTGATGGTAATCCCTCCCATTTCTGATGTTGGAGACATTAATTCTTATTTTCGGAATGTGTTTGTGTCTCCTGGATGTTAATAAGGAAATCATATGTTATGCTTTGTTTCCTATTATATGTTGCATAAATTAGGAATAAGATTAATTGTATATATTTAGGATCCCTAATTTAGGCTGTACAAATCAGAATTAGAATATTTGTAATTAATATGTGTAAATGCCCCTATCTCTATTAATAGAGGACATACAATGAAAGAAGGAAGGAAGTCAAATTTTCTGACATCCACCACAGGCAATCCGAAATCAGAGGCAGAACTTGCCAACCACCCAACTGATAATGAACGCTAGCAGCCACATGCACCCACACGTTTGTGTCTTCTGACTCAAGGTGATTGGTTTGAGTCAGTGACCAACATTCCAGTCACTTTTATCTGGCCAACTATCCGCTCACTTTTCTCCAGCAACCCCATCAGCCTACCTCCCACAATTATCCGTCCTCTCCACACCATTACCAACCCACATCTCACCCTCCCATTTTGTGCAATGTCCATGCGATGTTATCCCCTAACCCTCAACCTCTGACCCAGATCTCTTGGTGTTTCACACTTCCTGGTATGCAACCTTACTCTCGCTTTGCAGGAGACTGTTTCCAGGATTTGAACCCGTCACCTCCAGATCACAAAACAGCAAGCTTACCGTTACGTCAAGGCTCACCCTTTCACCCATGCCTAATAGGGTATTTTGAACATATATCCATGGAATGTTTTAACACAACCCCTTCAAATCAAGCACTAAGCATCAAGAGCATGATGTTTGCTAGACTAGACATCTATGAGCAGCCCCACAACGAGAATAGGATATGCTTTGATATCATAAAGGAATTGAGGTTGGAATTGGGCCTAACTCAACACTAAAAACTAGTAGCTAAATGGCGAAGGATTAACTAAGCCAATTAAAGGGTATTTTGGCCATATAACCATCTAAAGTGAGAATTAACACTTCCAATAAGATGAAACCAATATCATGTGATAAAAACTCATTAGAGTTTACACATGGAGTTTCATCCATGAAAAATAACCCCTGGTGCCAACCCTCCAACCAAACACACCGTGTGAGTTCAAAAGCATTTGTGATAATAGAAAGTAAATGCACACATTAACATCATCCGTCTATACTTACATTGACATTGGTAATATATTGACAAATTGCACATTTGACTGAGGGAGCTCCATATGGATACATGAGTGTTGTCCGGCAGTTCCCACAATGGATATGGCTGACTTGATTAGATGCTATTTGATGTAGACAAAAAGTACATCAACAAGAAGTCAGTATAACAATTTAAGACAAATTATACATAACTAAGCATCTATTGCCACATTAAAACAAGGAATTTACTGTTGAAAAGACAAGACATAAAATAAAATAAAATAAAAAGTTTAACCAATCAAATGAAATTGCATAAAATCCAACATTTGGCAGCTTTAGCAATTGGATTTTATGTTGTGCACATTGAAATAAATCTGTTTGTGAGTTTTGAAGCTAGTCAATAAGTGCTACGATTTTAGTAGATAGCATAGCTATCTCACTATTTTCCTAGGTAAGCATAGTCAGGTTAATAGCTTGATGCTGTTTGGGATCTGTGTCCTTAGTTTTGCTCCCTAATTATATGGTAACTTTTCTGTCCCTCTTCTATAACAGAAGGCTTTCATACCTTTGTACATATATAAAAATACCTTCTGCAAGTTTTTATGCATATACCCTTATAATACAGTTACACAGATTACAGACTATAATGATCAGTATTCACAAATATAAATTGTTCTCAAGGATAATATACTCAAATTAACACAAATTTGGATTTTGGTTCTAACACTATGTTCCATACAAAAATGAATCTGGATTTGAATCTTCTTTTAAGGTTTCCAGCTGTGAACTAACCCAATGTAATAATTTTTTGGGTTGTTCCATTGAAAACTAGCTTAAATAAGTGAAAGGTGATTATTTAAAGTTCTATGACAACTTAACAGTTAACACAAATGTAAGCAAGAGTTATGACCAGAATTTTGCTCTGCCTGAGGAATAATTGGAAAAAAGTTATAAACTTAAATAGATTGGAATTTAAAATAAAATTTAGGAAAACCACACTTGACTTTGTTCATTTGCCTGACACCTAGATATCATATTTGATGGATACTTATTGTGTTTACTTTTGTAGTCAACAAATACTTGGCTGAATAGATGAACGTACAAAATTTATCAGAAATACATCATCATATGGTTCAGCATACACACAGAAGTTAAATAGGAAAGGAGAAAAGGATCCCCTTGGTGTATAACCTGCTGAACCCTTCACCATGATTTGGGATCAATATCACCAGATGAAGCATATTCAACGGTCAAGCAAAACCCCAAAACATCACCAGTGTTATAAAACAGAACTATAAATAATTATCTGGCAAATCAAAATGTAGTCCAACATAACTATTATTAAACTCAAGCTGCACATATTTGGCAGCATACAAATATATCCTACCTGGAACAAGGTTTACAGTGTGACAGCAGGAACATCTCACACTTGTAGCTCCACGTGTGTACATCAGCCATGTCCTACAGCCTCCACAATAAATTTGTGACATTTCCATTCCTGCAGAGGAATTACAAAATAGAAGGTCCTTAGATGAAAGCTGGAGTTCAAGTCCCAACTACATCTAAATATTTAATCTAGCTGGCTCCAAATTTTCTCTCGAGTATGTACTCCCACATGCTGCCAATGAGAAGAATTGGCATATACTGAATTGAGACATATGGAATATACATAAAGATAAGTATGAACTATTAGTCAATATAGAAAGCACAAACCAGAAACCTTACAGAAATATTAACAAGTTTTTCTTTTTGATAAAAAAAAAATACAGAAATTCTAATGTTGTCAAATTTATGTAAGAGAAAGTGACTAACTGTTTTCAAATTTCATGAAGCCTTAACAGTTTTACTTAAAAATCCACATGCCTAAATTTGATGACATGTCATATGTCATATGTAAACCATGGAATACAAAAAAGCATAAGATAAGTTTCAAAGAAAAGAATACCGATACTAGTAAAGTATTAATCAGAAAGCAAGTTAATATATTTCAGAAAAAGAACATGAACACAAGAAAATACACATGACAAACCACTCTGTTAGACAACATATTTGATGGCATCAAGAGAGAATATTAAAATGAGGTTCATAAGGTAATGTATTTGCCTTTGTTAAGTATCAATAAAATATCTCAGAGGGAGGGAATGTTGATTAATAGATTAGGATAATTTATCCTACTTTAGGGATAATTCCATTACCTTACTTTAGGGATCTTATCTTGGTAGGAACCTTATCTTACTCTTAGGGATTTTATCTTCTCAGGAAATTATTTGTATCCTTAAATTAATTGGGATTCAAAGCTTGGGGAAGAGGATCAAGTGAGAGAATTAGTTAATTATGAAAGTGAGAGAAGTAAATCATAACAATTGGATCTTATATGAATGAAGATTAAAACATAAACTAATGTGATTGTTTTAGATTTACTCCTCACACTTATAATAAATCACCTCTATCAATTGCCCCCCAAAGCCTAGTATTAGTAATTAGTATAAGTAGTATAAATAGGACTATTGAGTTAGAATTTTGCATCATATCATTATACACCATGGCAATTCAATATCCTCATAATCTTTGCATGTATTCTTTCTTTTCTCCTTTCTTATCTATAAACCCTATAATTTTACATAGCATTAGAGCCTCTACGACAAAATGGTCTCAACTCTCAGGTTCGATTCTTGCTTAGCTATGTCTTCCATCATTCCTTTCATTATGGTGCTCTGCCCAAAAATATCATTCGTCATAATATCCCCAGATGTAACACTGTTCTCCTTATGACAACTCTGCTCCTGGTGTGTGCACACATAGAATACTTTCAGCCCAAAAGGTGCTCCATAATAACATCTGGAGTGCTGACAGTGGCCAAAACAGCAAAGCTCTTCCCATCATCTTTGAAATATGTTTGTTCCTCAAAGCCAGTGACAACCTTAACAAATTTAGTGGCAGCCCTGATGTAAGAGAGTTTTTCAAGCTCTCCCAAATTCCCAGCCTTCTCCAATTTCTAAGATTCTATTTGCAGTTCTGTAGACTGTACATTAGCCAATGACTTAGAAAAAATTGGAATCAGGTGAAAGTAATAATACGTTCAAGTCTTCTAGTGGAATAATATATAATTGATCGATTAGCATCCTTATGTACAAGTTGCTATGAATTACACGTGCTTGATCCTTGGACTGCATTTTTCTCACAGCATCCTTCTTGATGCCACCAACTTCAGATCTACAAGTTTCAGATAGGTCCAACTCGATGTTTCTACTAGATAAAATTGAAGACAATCAGAACCATCGATAAAAAATTGAGCAAGTCAGTCTCAAGTGGTGGTGTACAACTTCACCGTATTTCGAACCCTTAGAAGATTTCGTTTCTTCTCTTATCAGAGAAGATGAGTCTCATTGGCCACTGGAAGACCATGAAGGAGATTCAGTAGTTGCACCGGCAAAACTCCATGGCTCTAATAAATGATCACTAAGAGAAGAGGAAGAGCTACAACTGATACAACCAAAATGCTGATACACAAAGGATTAAGGCATGAGAGAAAATATAATGATTTGACTGCTCATTTCCTCAATTACTAATTGTACGCAAGGTAGCCAGGAAAGAGCCTTTGGGAGATTGACAGAGATGGTTTAAGCATGAGATCTTTGGAAAAAGACTTGTATAGTTTAGAGCCTCCAGAATTAAGCTAGCAATTAATCTTTTTTCTCCAGCCAATGATTCCCACCACCAGCATTTAGTTTAGATGAATACTTGCCTCAAAATTGCACCTATACTTTTCCAAGAAACAAGGAAAAATACTAGGAACACAATTCATTGACAAGCAAGGAATCTATTATTGAACATCCTTAATACAGGACATCACATTATTGAGTTAATTTTTCCCTTCGAAGAAAACTGGGAAAATTTTCCAGTACAAATCACAGAAGCAAAAGTAATCTTATTGTTCTCTTTATTAAATTTACTGGCATGCTTTGTTGCATGGTTCATCGTTAAAGGATTCAATTCTCATTTTTTGTAACTGTGAGGATGTCTCATCCAATAATCCTCTCTCCTAATAAAATTATATATCTATCAGGCAAAAAACTCCCTAATCACATAAGAATCCACATATTCAGGTTGATGCGCAGACAAACCAAACTGCAAGTCATATTTTCCTTTACACACTACACTTCCAATTCCATAGCCAGTTAGTAATGAACTCTTTTCCATGCCTTAGACGGCCTACACTAGTCTGAAAAGTATAAGCTAAATACTTAATCAAAGTGAACTATCAAATTAATTGAACCTTCTAGTGCATCGAGCATGTTATCTATACCACAACTGAATTCAATTATTTCTAGATGAACAATCTTTCTTCTCTCTTTCAAAAGTTTGCTTGGTGAACTCTTGACACAAAAATAAGTTAACACCAACAGGCAACTAATCTTGAAAATATAATAACAGAAACAGCAAAAGGAGTCATACCAGGTGAAGGAACAGAGGTAAATGTGTTGCACAAAGCACAGCAAACATTAGCTGCCCCTCTAGGGTAAAACAAAACGTTCCTACAGCCACTACACACGACTTGGCTCTGCATAGCTGCAAAGTTCAAAGAACACTCACCATGAGGTTGAGGCTTAACCAAAATAACACAACAGTTGCACATAACCTACAAGCCTTAAGACAACTCTGAATTCAGATTAAACTCTCAATTCATGAAGAGCACAAAAGTTGTTCGTTGCACAGAATTCAAATATGAAAAAAAAAGAAAAAGACGGCCCATCCAAACATTCAAAAGCTTAATCATTGCATATTTTTAAAGCTTAACCAGAAACCCAAAATAAATATTTTTAAAAAAGAAATGAAGAAAATAAATTGAACGTCGTCTTTATTTAATCCGCAAGACATACATAACAAAGCAGATAAACTCCAATCCAAGCATTTGAGAAGAGTGAACG
The DNA here is from genome assembly GCA_030441495.1 of Dalbergia oliveri. Classification (NCBI taxonomy): domain Eukaryota; kingdom Viridiplantae; phylum Streptophyta; class Magnoliopsida; order Fabales; family Fabaceae; genus Dalbergia; species Dalbergia oliveri. The sequence goes on from JAMLFY010000009.1 coordinate 10,814,987, forward strand.
ATTGAGGATCTTAAGAATACCTGTGACTGTTTGATTCTTCTTTTCAGAGAACCAAAAGAAAAAATAAAAAGAAAAAGAGCGAGAAGGAATGGGAGAATGTTGTTGTTGTGTTGTCTGAATTGTTATTTGCCAGCAACAATCAATCCTTGTTTGTTTCTTTGTTTGTTTGTTTGCGTGTTCGTTGAGATTGAAATGTCTCAACGACAACGAAAAGAAAAAAAAACTATAAAACAGAGGAGACCCTTTGTGTTGTCCCTTTGAATTTCTGCTACCAGTTTGAACATGAAATGAAGGGGATTTGGCCCTTCAAGTCTGGCAACGTCAACACCGACAACAACAGGCTTGTTTTTTTTTTATCTAAGCCTATGTTAACTTTGTCTTCGTTCCCAGTTCCCACGCGGATCAGGAAGCTTCTTCACATCAATCCTTTTATATATTTTTCTTTTTTGGTAGGTCCTTTGTACATTTTTCCTTTTTTAGTGAATCAATTTTTATACATTCTTTCTAATTTTTTATGGATGATTTTATTGCTTTAGTTCACATGGATGGATGGTTTTTAGGTGTAAAAATTGGTGGAAATTTGTATAGGCTTGCTTTATGCGTGAAAAATGGATGGATGAAAATTTTTATAGATGAAATTTGTGTGCATAATGTTACACATCAATGATCCTAGTAGTATGATATTGGTGGATATAATAGTGGATAGTTTTTTTTTTTTTGGTAAATATTATCAATTATCCTTGAGGTTTGTTAAGATGATACTCCACCACATTCTTTTCTAAAATTGACACTCTACTTCATTCTTTACCAACAAAAATAATAATACATAAAGAACAAATTACTAAAGAAAATAAAAACTAGCAAGAGAATGAATTTTATAAATGTAATTTCAACTTGACATGTCTATTAAATTAAAATAATTAATAAAATTCAAATCCTAGATTCTATATCCTCAAATCTATATCTAATTAAAAATAAAATAAAATTATTTGAGCTATTGCATAAGAATTATATGTGAGTCTTGCAATTGAAAAGTAGTGAGAAAATGTAGGATAAATTAGTCAATCTTCAATATTTTTAAGGACAAATTGATCCTTAATTATTTATAAAATTATTCAAATTAGTCTCTAATAAAAATATAAATAGAATAAATAAATCCATTAAAATACTAAAGAATAATTAATTCGTCCTATGTTTTAATTGTTAAGAATAAAAAATGTATTCTTGTCCTTGAGAGGCCAATTTATCGATTCTATTTAAATTAGGGATCAACTTAGCAGTGTATTCTTTTTTTTTAATATATCTACGTTGTTCTTATGCAACAACTTAAATAAATTAATAATTTAATTTTGTATAAAGCTATGTATAGATTTAAGGGTATAAAATTTAGAATTTAAATTTTAAGAACTAACAAACTTATCAAGTTAAAATTGCATTTATAAAATTTATTCTTTTTCACTAGTTTTTATTTTTAATTTTATTTATTTGTTCTCTATTTTTTTAAAGAATGGATAGAATATCAATTTTGGAGGCTAATAGAGAAAAGCGTCATTTGAACAAATCTGAGAGAGATTTTTATTGTTTACTCTTTTTTTATGAACATGAAAGCGAAAATATAAGTTGCTATAATACCTCGGACAAATTGAAGGGTACCACAATCTTTGTTGGCATTAGAGATGTCAAAACGGATAAAGCGGGTAATTCCCAAACCGCCATTTTTAGAGGCTGGTTGAAGTTTCAGCAAAAAATTTCAACCCGCTTAACCCGGCTTAAGTGGAGTTGGGGCGGCTTGCAGGACTTTTTTTTTTAAAAAAATTCATAATTTATTAATAAAAAAGTAAGAAATATATAACAAAAAAGAAAAAAAGAAAAAATATATACGCTTACCAATATAGTATCATTGTATAGTTGATATTATTCACTCAAAATTAAAACTTAAAAATAAAATAGTGTCATAACTCACAAATAACACTATTAACAATAACATTTTTTAGTCAAAGTTAGTGTATAATTGTTATGAACCTTGAAAAATTGGGTATACATAAATAAAAAATATTTTTTTAATTTTTTTTATTTTTTGTTGAATTCCCAACCCGTAATGGCTTTTTTCAGATTTATTTTGACGGGAACACCCCACCCCATTTTACCTTTTGAGTCTGGGGCGCCGTTTTACATCCTAGTTGGCATTATTCAAAATGAGGCATATGTTAATTTTTGTGTCACATCATTTGTCATTAATCATATTGAATTTAAGTGCCCATGATAAAGTTTTTCTTATACTTTCATCTAAAATATTATCTAAATTTATTTTTTACTATACACGTAATCTTCAAAATTCATGTCCTTCTTTAGTTAATGCAAATATGGGGAATAGATACTTTTTTTTTTATATCTCTATTTATTCTCTTTATCTCCTTTAATGTTACTTTCTTTTTAGCAGTAATAAACAACAATATAATGGATATTGATATGTATGTTACATAGCTCATGATGCAGGACTTTTTTAGTTCATTTTATTGGTTTGGCTCACACATCTCTCTTCAATACCTAACGTTCTCTATAGTTGCCCTCCATTATCTAGCTAGAAATTTTTAGGTACTTTTAAACAAAATATTTATTCTATTCTATTTAGTGATTAACAAATTAACTATTATAATGGCAATAAACTTATGTGTCAATTAATAAATAGATTAGAGGAAATGTTATCCCTTACTTTAAATGCACCTACGTATTTCTCTTCTATTACCTCACAAATTGTGGACCTCTACACAAACAACACCACCAAAGACCGTCATGACAAATGTTGAGTACCTTCGACTCTGAACTACCTTGCCACCATCAGGGATGGTTCTACAAAGAGGAGGCTGGGTGCCCCCACAAAATTTCAGAATTTATATATAAGTGTATGAGTAAATATCATTTTACTCCCATTATATATGCCCCACCAAAGTTTCAGAACTTATATATAAGTATATGAGTAAATATTATTTTACTCTATTATATTATTAAGTTGACCCCATATGAATGGAAAAAAATTATGATAAATAATTTATTAAATTTTTATATTATTTTTGCCCAACTATCTAAAATTTATAGATCTGTCACTGCCAACAAGCGTCCCACCGTGCTATTTACAATCGCTGTAATGAGGCCGTTGTCAATACGCCACCACAAAACCAAACAGACCCTGAGCTTCCTAAAAGATTTGAACTTTGAACCCACTTGAAACTAGCTTCTTAATCGCCTTACGCTGTTGTCCAATGTTTATTAATTAATGAGTCATGGCTTCTGAATTTGGAAGTACCTAGGATACGTGCTAAGCTTTCCATTGGGCATTACAGGTTTCTAGATTGAAAGGTCTTGATTTTTCTAAGTAAGATGCCAAACGAATTACGTATGAGTGGCATGTATATGGTCGGTAAGAAAACATAGCATGGCATGACATAATCAGAAAATCTATAATACTAATATTTAAGACTTTTTGAGGAAAGTTTTACATATGTCACTTTTAATTTGCTGCAATATTTATAACCTTAATTATTAATTTAGGAGATTATATTTTGATCACTTGAAATTAATTTAGATGATTATTATATGCTGATTTAATGCAATGATAATTTTTAATGGGAACTTGATTTATAATTAATTTAGAAAAATTACAAAAATGATTATTATAAATTTGTCAAAATCCTAATTTATAACCAACAATTTACATGTTGATACTAATTTTGTAATCCGGTATAATTTGACATAATAAGGCACAATTATAAATTGATGCTAATATTAATATTAATTTTTATAATTTGATATAATAAGGCCTAATTTGATATGATATGATCAATTTTTTAAAAAATTTGATCATAATATTAGTAATTAGTAATAATTAATAATATCATCATTATATTTATCATTATAAAAAAAAATTGTCTTTATTACTCTTATTATTTATATAATCATTCAAATATAATCATATATAAATCTTACACTGAATCATTTTCTTCGCTCTTCTTCGATCTTTACTATGCTAGAAATTTGCTCCAAATTTGTCTTCATTAAATTTGTTTTTCATCTATTTTCTTATATTTGATATATTGGTGAACAATGAACAAAAGAGGCTTCTTGGAAATCAGCTATTGGAGAAAAGTAGTGGTCAATCACAATGAAAAGATAAAGGTGAGGGATAATCTTTTATTCTTTTGTCTTTGTATCCATTATCTGAAACTACCACTTTATTTTACCCTTCCTATTTTTTTGTTTCTCTATTTCCCTTTCCTTTTCCCTCCTTTTTTTTTTAACTTCCATTATTGATTTTGATTTATTTTCTTTTCCTGATTGGTATAGTTTATAGAGAATATGAGGCTCATTATAGAGGAAGAAGTACTTGTGGAAGGTTCTACAGTCTTATCGTCTTTAATTTTGTTTGTAGTTCTTGCCAATAATCGAGATGGATAAAAGAGAAATAAAGCAAGGCGAGTGGGTGAGTTCTTTATACAAAACAAGTAGATCTACCACTTAAGAGACAATTGCATCCTCAACAGCAAAAATTGATGTACAATAGCGGTTACTGCAAAAGAGAAAAATTAGTCAATGAAAGTTAGCTATATTTTTAAAACAAAATTTTCAATGAGTAATTTTATTTCTCCTATTTGCTGGCACTATTGAAAATAAGTTTACTTGAAATATAAAAAATTATTTTTATTTGATGCTTAATTGATGAGAATGCCTCAAAACAACCAATAGAGATAAAATAATACAGTACACCAATAATGAAACTTAGTTATTTTTTAAATATTGTTAAACTTTTGTATATGATCTTTTATTTTAAATAAATTATTTGTGGGTGCTCATTTATCTATGTAATGTTATTGTGAAATTTAAAAATTTATATTACCTAGAACTGATGTATATTCTTTTCTTTTTCAAGGGAATATATATTCCAATTAATAGAAAAATAGAAATATAAGAGGATAATTTTATTCATTGGTTCAAAGAGGATAATTTTTATGAGTAATATACAACTTTGTGTGTGGCTTAAAATTGAAAGAAAGAAATAAATGAGTGTCATCCATGATTGTGGGTTCTCAATATTGTACATATTTAAGGTTCCTATATTTATACAACATGCGGGAACCTCAAATATTAATTAAATTCTATACCATGTGTTATTTTATGATAATAAATGGAGATGATGATATAAATGTATAAAATTAATTTCTTAATTCATAATAAATGGGTATCAATTAGATTTAAAATTATTTGAATGTTTTTTGTTTATTTTCATCTATATAAAATTTAAAATTCAAATATATTATGTCTCTTCATTTTTTATATTTTGTTCTTCATCCATTGTTGGACAATAGAAAGAATAAATTGCTTCAAAAGAAAGTGCTAAATAGGTTGGGCAACTAAGAAGGTTTTAAGATAAATAAAATCTCACCATAACACTCATAGTTATAGAGGTAACGTAATGTTATTTGTTTCAAAATGTTGTTCACTTTGTTTGGTTATATCTAATTTATATTTTACCATGTATTTTAAACTCATGCAATAAAACGTATAAAAGAAATGTTAAATATTCAAATGCTTAAGTATTTTATATGAAAATATTTATTTAATTTTTTACTTGATTTAATTTAAATGTCAATTGGAATTAAATTAAAATATTTTCCATGTCTATGTTTAATATTAAATAAATTAATAATATTAAATAAATTAATAATATTAAATAATTAAACTGTAAATTGGAATAAATATTTATTTATTTTACTTTATTTTATTTCTAAAATTATTCTAATGAGAAAATAATCTATTTTGTAAAGTGCAAAAATTTCTTATAAAATCAATCACAACTTAATAAAAAGATGTTTACGAAGTCAAATTATATAAATTTTATTTCTTTCTAATGATATTGTAAAGTATATTTTATTATGTATTATTTAGAATAATTTTTGTTATTATACATGAGCTTTATATATATATATATATAGAGGAATTCATATATGTAGGAGTTTATAAATAAATGGTTTTTGTTATGGTATCCCAAGGATATCGATATCCTTTTAAATCTAAGGATTGTGATTTAATTATGAGTATTTAAAATATTAATAAATTTAGTTAGTGAACATGTGATAAATTTTTAGCTATAAGTAAGGTACCGAATATCCATAAATTTTATAAGGTCATAGAAATCTTCTAAATAAATATTATGGATAAACTGTACGTGTATTATTTATGAAAATTTCACCCTAATTTTTTCTCAACCAAAGAACATGGAATGGATGAGAAACACAAGAGTTTTTTATTTTAATTATTTAACTCCACTTAAACAAGTGGACATTAGATCTTATAATTTATGCATTTTAATTTTTTATTTAATTTAGTTAATCATTGTTAAGAGGTTAAATAATATAATGTGGTCAAAGAGAAAGAGATGCGAAGATATTCTGGCATGAGTTTTCATTTTTAATAAATTAGAAGGATAAAAAGAATGAATCCACTTTTTCAATAACATTTATTATAAAGAGAATTACATTTTCAATAATGAAGTGATAAATAAAATTGATTTATAAAATTTTTCTTAAATGTCATTTTTTATTTCAATAATAGTCTTATAATTATACTTTTTTAAATATTATTTTACATCAAGTTGAGTATTTTTGTATAGATGTATCATGTAATAACACAAACCACTTTTGTTATAATATAAGTCTTATATATGGAATAAATATTAAAAATTTTATACATCTAAAATACAACATAAATTACTTTTAGCTTATACTTCCAAAATTTTATATGCATATTAGTCTTAATTTTTAAAACCCCGTGCATTGCACGGGTCAAAAACGCTAGTAAAAGTAAATAGCACAAACTATACTTAAAGTTTAGCAAAATTACACTTCATCCAAATCTTATCCAAAAAATTGCATTTCACCCCGTTCATTTTGCTCTATTAATAATTAATAATTATACTAAAACAAATATTAATAATACTTAATTTTATAACTAATTATTATTAATTGTGAACTATTATTATCACTAATTATAAATATTTTTATTACAAATAATAATAAAAGAAGACAACATATAGATTGTTTTGGTAATCAGGATTTTGCTAGTAATAAGATCTAACTAAACAAGATAATATTGTAGGTTCATGTAATTTAAAGTCATATTACTAATAATCTAGATAGATTATCCATACCAAATGTCCTTTGAGAGGCCATTTGGTATGTCCAATAGGAAAAATCTATGATAGAATAAGACTTGTGACATTGTGTAAAATGTTACATTATATAAAATATAAATAATTCTAATCTTAAGTAAATATTTAGCAAACAAATTAAAATTATAATAAAATAAAGGCTAACATACGCATTTTATCCTCTAAAAATTTAGGTCATGTGTAATTTACACCATATTGTTCAAAACGTGTATCACGACACCTAGACTTTCTAAACAATGCAAAATAATATGGACTTTCCAACAGTGAGCACATATAGGGTGTCGGGTTGCACAACAAACAAGGTGTCCTGGTTGTACAAATTGGACACATCATGAGATTAAATGCACATAAATCATATCTTCACTAGTTGTCAAAATTATGCTTAGGGGTGTTTTGCATTGTTTAGAAAGTTTAGTTGTGATGTTTTGAAATATCATCATATAAACTGCATATGACCTAAAGTTCAGGGGTAAAATGTATTTTAACCTAAAATAAAAATATTGTCTAATTATTTATTTATAAATATAAACATAGATATTATTATTTAAAGATCTATTATTTGTAGTATTATAAATATGTATTATTTTTTATTGCTTATACTTATAATTTATATTAAAATATTATATTAATATATTACATTAATTAATTTATTTTTTAATAATTATTTTATAATTTAATCAAATATAAAAATAAAATATATAATAATCTATTTCTTCTAAATATTATTATATTTTTTACTTGTATTTTGATCATATATTATTTTTAAAAGATAAAATTATATTAAAATAACAAATTTTATTAGTTAGGTAAATTTAATGGGTTGAGTGCGATTTTTTTAGTAAGAAAACTTAAACTCTACCCATAGCAAGACCCTTCCTCACCATGGCGAGACCTCCAAATTTGCAATGTTCTCTTATTTCCATTTTATTGTCGAGTTGAGATGATAGCTCACTAAAGCGATATGTTCTTGATTCGTTACTGCAAAATTCTATAGTGGTTTCCTTTTTTCTTAGGGGGCTTCCACAATGATGTTACCCTTCCCCTACACTTAAATTAATGCATGTTCTCATGTATACCCTCATACTTATGCTCCAGGACATATGAATGATGACCATTGCTCTCTTAAACCTAAAGGTTGGGTAAAGTCATGGGTTTCCACTTAGGCTAAAGATGTGTTAAAATAAAAGAGGGGTGAAAAGGCTTAAAAGGGTTCATACAGTGGTAAAAAGGTGAGGTTGGCCATATTGATGAGTGACTAATATAATAAAGAAAAAAATACCTCTATAATTTCTATGTATGCATCACGATGACAATCTCAACGAAGAATAAAGCAAGTTCTATAGCACACAATCATAGATAGAGAATCATGCATGAAGACAAGAATGACATGGAATTAATCCATTCATCATTGGCCCAAAAGCTTGCATATGTCCACATACTCAATCCAACCTATTAGAAGGAAAATACCAAGTGTGCAATGAAGAAAGTATGGTCAAGCAAATCAGGAAAATGCCTAAGGGCTTAAAGTTAATTAAACTAAGTAACATCAACTGTATCAAAGCTAAGGAATTGCATACAACAAGACTAAATAACAATTAACAAAACTACTAGAATGTGAGAATTGCAACCAAACATGTTTTATTAAAAGGTAAATGCACAAAAACTAAAAAGAGAAAGATGGTGAGAAATCCTTCAAGGCTCGCAACATATGCTTGAACGTTTAGGAATTCCCACCCAAGCTTGCATCACTTGCCTCCATTGGGTTCCAAACTATGTACACCATCTCATGGATCTTGAACCCAATCTTGTCTTTGGGACCCAAGTCTTGCAAACTTCCATGCATAGCTTAAAGCCTTGAAGCTTTGCCTATTCCACGCATCCGATAGCATTACACTCCAAGTGGGTAGGGAGGGATGCAAATCCTCATAAGTAGGCTTCTTCCATCTTGACCTATACCATCATTTAATCCTTGCAGAGTTTGAGCTAATGATCAAGTAGCTCACATATGGTTCAGACTTGAGCATCATTCTCCAAGATGGCATACTCGTGATAGGAAAGGTGTAGGTGCGTCAACCTCAATAGGTAGAAGCTCATTGGACAGAAGAGGTTAGGCGAGTGTTTTGACTTGTGTCTCCAATGGCATAGCTCTCTGGATCTCAACTAAAATCTTACCATTTGTTAGCACAAGAAGATCTCCTTTTCAAGCGCACGTCAGTCTTGAGCTTCCAGGGTAGATGTAATCTTACCATTTATTGTTTAATGTAGTGCTTTGATTGATTGTTAAGACCAAGAATAAGTATATGTTTATGAGTTTGGATTTTGGAGGGAAAGGATCGAAGGGAAAGGAGGACTTATAGAGTTGTAGTGTAAAGTTATATTATAAGTCCTTCCCTTTCCCTTCCAAAACCCAAACTCTCAAACATATCACTATGTGTCAGCACAAATGAAGCTTTCAACATGCAATAGTAATGACTTATTTCATGGTCATATGCCATTTATCTTTCTATTAAATTATGTTTCAAGCATCTAATAGTAGTAGTATAATTGTAAGGTTTGTTTAGAGCATGAAGATCCTGCATGAAAGCACAAAAGCTATCAATTGTTTTCATACAATTAGATTTTTGCTTTCATTTAGAATGCTTCAATTATGATGAATGAGGTTTATCATGTGAGTTTATTCCCACTTTGGTTTCCGCTGTCCCAAGACTTGTATCCTAGAAATGAACCTATGTTTTTCCAAATTATTGACTTGGACGTCATGGTTAAATCTTTTAGTTTTCAATGGGGATTTTTTTTTTGATGAAATTAAATGGAAAATGGAAAAGAGAGCATTTGTGGTTGAACTTAAATTGAAATGCTTTCAACTCATTATTTTAAGATTTTAACTATTCCTATCATTTTCATAGCAGGAGTACGCATGTGTTTGTGGGTTTTAGGGGATGAACCATATATATAATCTGTGTGTGTAGGTCAATTAGTAGTAGTATATATATGTGTAGTCCAATTGATATATATTTTGCACTTCCTAAATTTAGTCTTTTATAGTAAAAATCATTCCAGATTTGCCTAAGATAAAGAGATATCCTCCTAAGTATCATTCAACACCAAAGTCAAGCTAGGGCTAATTTTGGAGGCATATTTGAAAAGGCATCTCAAGTTTCTACTCAAAGTGAGATTGTAGTTCACATTAGTTCATCCATTGAAGTGAAACTTCCTCTCACCTATTGGAGCTATCTAATCCCCAAAGTCTCTTGGACACCATATTAAGAGATCTTGAAGGGAAAAGACTTTAAGAGATTTTGAAGAAGAAACAACTAAAGGTCCATTACCCACGACTGCTAATAGTAGGACCAAAACTAAATGGACAGTTGATGTGATTGGTATGTGGTTTTCTAATTACTAAATTTATTTTATTTTTTATACTTTTTAGCTGGTATATTTTGTACTGATTTTGTATTTGACTTTTATGTTTAGATGAGCAAGGCAATAAAGAGGAACAACATCTCTAAGTGCAAAATGTTGTTACACTTGCAATCTAGAAATAGAGAGCTAATGAATGGAATGACAACTATCAACCAGATGGAGATTTTGGTGACCTATTGGGAGGATATTTGGGGAATGTTGGTAGTAGTTTTAACAACTTCCCTGATATACAAAAATTGGAGTAAGTTAGTTTGGATTATAAGGAAAACATATATAAAAATAATAGGTGTGAATGATAATTAATTGCATGTGTTTGATCTCTTATTGACATTGTTTACAAACTATATTTTGATTTTGTTTGATTTGAAGGATAAATTTATTGTTGATGATGGTCACCAAAAGAAGTATATTCTTGGAAATATTTCAAATAAATAGAGAGATACAAAATGCAAGGTGTTTCAAAGTCATTACTAACCAGAGCATGGATGCGAAGAAAATGTCAACTTGCACCTAAATGGGATTCCAAAACATAACTGGGTCTCCTTTTTGGAATATAAATTAAGTGCCAAAGAACAAGTAGTATAATTATACACCGGCATTATTACGAAATTCATATTGGTAATTTATCAGTTCTTAATTATGCCTCTAGTTTGTTAACATTTGTATATATTGATGTGTAGGCATTGAGTGAAATAAATTCTGCTAATAGAAAATGGTAAACTATTCCTCACATTCTTGGGTCAAAGATGCTCGCCAAAAAGTAACATGAACTAGTACAAATATTTTATTAGTGCTATTTTATTCTCTCAATGTTTGAGTTGTTAGTTGTAGAAAATGAATTAAAACCTAATTAATTTTGTGGGAAAATAAGGAAATTAACATGAACAAGAAGAAAATATTGTATAAGGGAAATGTATTATGTTGCCCATATGAGGAAAGATGGATCTTTTGTAAATGAGGAGGTCAAAAAAAATGTAAGTCTTAAATATGTTTTAAATGCTTGATGTGTTTATTTTGTTTCTGAATATGTAATTTATGCTTTGAATTCTTGATTTTTGTTGTTTAATGTCTATAGGAAGGTTTAGAAAAGGAGATTGGTCAAGGATCCTCTAAAATTAAGCCTATGTAAAAGTCTTTACGAAAGAGCACCTCAATATGTTCGAGGCATGGGGTTTGGTGTTTGTCTATCCTAACTTGGGTCATCATCTTGCTCAAGAGATTCAGTTAATTGATGGCTCTTCAAGAGCTGAACACAAGAGCTTGAAGCAACATATAAAATTGCTACAGGATCAAATTACTTTTCTTGTGAGTCAACAAGGAGGCCAGGTTCCTCCTGGTTATCTTACTAATTAGGGCCAAGGATAAGTTGGTCCCCTAATGTTTAGGATCATGTGATGATCCACATATTTTGACTATTAGATCAACTTCCATTAAAATCGAAAGGTTGAAAAATGTAATATCCTAAATACGAAATTTATTAGTATTTGAATTATTATTGCTATTATTATTATTATCATCATATATACATCGTTGCTATTATCATTATTAGTACTTATTACTACTACTACTACTATTATTAATTGGCTATTGTTTTAATAATATTATAACGTATTATCATTTTAATATTATTATAACGTATTATCATTTATCTCTTGGTGCATGACGTTAGAGTTTTAATGATATTATAACGTATTATAATTTTAATATTATTAACACGTTGCACGATAGATCGTTTTAATAACATTATAATGTATTATCGTTTTAATATTATTAACGTGTTGCACGATAGATCGTTTTAATAATATTTTAACATATTATCATTTTAATAATATTAACGCGATGCACAATAGATCATTTTAATATTATTTTTATTTTATATATATATATATATATATATATATATATTTTCATTTTTTTACTTTTTATTTTATTGTTGACTTTATTAACTTATAAAGTTATGGAAAAAAGTAATTTATCCCCATGTACTTTAGGTCATGTGCATATTAGACCTTGACCTTTTAAAGCGTGCAATTCGACGCCCTATACTTTATTAATTGTGCAAAAAGGCCCTTCTATTAACTTGCCTTCCGCTGCCACTTGTTAAGTGGTCACGTGACATGCACGTGACTCACTTTATTGCCAAAATTGCCCTTCCTTATTTCCCAATTTCCCACCCCTAATCATACCTTAACCTAACCCCTCCCAATCTGAAGAACTCTTCTCCTAGCCATGAAACAAACATGCCTCCATTCCCATCTCCACCCTTATAGAAAAATGGATGAACAATGAAAAACACCCTAATCTTGGGCCAACATAACTGTGTTGTTCCAGGAATTCCCATGTCAAAGTTCCCTTCTCATCCTATTCGAATTCCCACCTATAAATCCCTAAATTGAAGAACCCACTTCGAAGGCAATTGAAGAGAAGGAAGAAAAAGAATCAATCAAAAGAAAACCCATTTCGAAGGCATGGAGAGTGATGGATCAACTGGAAGCATCAACTCATCAATTCAGAGGCGTCTTCCTTCACATTTCTGGTTGCGGTCTTCCTTCAAGGCTACAGACCTCTTGGACAGAGGCTAACCCAGGTAGGAGATTTTTGGGTGTCCAAGATATGCGTCTTAAGGATATTGCAATTTCTTTGCTTGGTGTGACCCACCTGTAACACAAAGATCAGTAAAAGTGATGAATTGGTTAAAAAAGAAATAGCTGACTAAAGTGATAGAGGCACAAAAAATAGAGTTGTTGGTGTCGAACCAACAAATGGAAACTCAAAGCCTAAATTGCAGGCATTGAGGGAATGTGGCTTCATACAAGAGTCAAGTGAAAAAGTTATACACAATAATAGCTTCTATTGTTGTTATTTTGGCCATAAAATTGTTTCAATGGATGTAGAATGGTTTAGATTAAATGTTGTAGAGGTTTATGATGTATAATGTTTTGCCCAAATTTAGTTTAATGAAATGATGATTTAGTTGTTACATATATTTTGTTATATTGCTGAATTACATCCTCTGTTGTTGCCTGGATTAAATGTTGCTTGGATTACATCCTTAGTTTGAATCATTTTTTGGCTTCCTGAATATTACTTGAGGGACTAATGCTGGAGTTTGATTGTTGGATTAAATGTATTTTGTTATGTCTTGTGGCAACATTTAGATCATCATAATGAGGATTGAGTATTTAAAAAAATTGTTCCAAGCTATTGGAAAACTTCATGATTGAAACAACAATTCTATTCGGCATAAGTCTAATACCCAAGCTATTGGAAAACTACATGATTGAAACAACAAGGAATAATGGCAGCAAAAGAAGAAAAGTTCACAGAGAGTAAGAGAGATTGAATGGATTAATGGGGATCTTGAACCTGAAGTGTTTTCTCCTATACTGCTATACATAATTCCAAAGTTGATATATTTAGTTCCTATTAACAGCTAGCATTTTGGCATTGGCAATAAATTTCTATTTGCCAAATCAACCCAAAGTCCAAACACTGGTAAGTTTTCACATGTTGACTAATCGAAGTAATAGATAATTTTTCAAATCAACCAAGCATTTTGGCATTGGCAATAAGTTTATATAGAGAAAAAGCTTGATTATGAGTAGCTTATTCCATTTATTGTATTTGTACCTAATATACTTAATCTCCAGGACAATGAGAGAGAGTGAGGATACATTCTTCATCACAAGTGATAGATAATTTTTCAAGACCTATCATTCAAGTGTCCTAAAGTGAAAAAATAAATAAAAAAGGGTTCTAGATTTATAGAATTATTACAATGAACTCTGCAATCCTAATAAGTCATTCCCCTAGCCAAATTCACAGTAAAGAATTATGCTGGAAGCAAGCAATACTTAGAATTTGAAGTGTTGTCAAAGTACATTCACATATAGATGTACCAAAATACACAATAGATGTATACTCCATCAAAATACACATGAGGAGCACATTCTCACATATTTCAGTTTGTTTATATTCTACCAAAATAGACAAGCTGGATACTACATCAAAATAACATTGTGCCTCAAATTTGAGTACTTAAATACATTCAGTCACAAAACAACCAAAAACTTTATAAATTCAGAGTTAAGTAGCTCTTTTGACATGAGCTTTGGTCTTTTTCCTTGTGATGATTGTGGAAGTGGCTGAGTGAGTGATATTGGAGGTGCCTCATTAGCAACTGATTATGGAAGAGGTTGACTAAGTGAGCTTTGAGTCCTCTTCCCATGTGCTCTTTTGCTTCTCCTTACAGGACTCCTGAACAGCATCAAGAGTACCTATAGCTAAAAATAAACAAAATTGAACAAAGTTTCCTTTAAAACAAAATTCCACTTTCCTTTAAAATAAAGTTTGACCAGCAACATTTAGGCAAAAGTCATCAGAAAACCAACATGTAGCAAGCAGCAGAAGTAAAAACAAAGGAAAAAAAGGCATGGCCCAATTGCAAAAAGTACATAACATGGCAAATAGAAAAAAAAAACTAAAGAACCATTTTCAACATTAGCAGAAATAGCATCAGAAACAACATTAGTAGAACTAGCATTAGCAGAACTAGCGTAGTACCAACACTTGTTCCTTCACCATCTGCAACAAAAATACATTATTCTCATATGCAACACAATTTTAAAACATATACAATGAAAGGGAAAAACAACTAAAAAAAAAACCAGATTGTTTCTTTTTCTTCTTTGGCTCTTTTGCATTTGCATCTCTTGGCCGCTTGCATGTTCGACTATTATGACCCCATTGCAAGCAATTTTTACAATGAGTATGATAACCACCCCTCCTAATCCTGGTTTGAATTCTTGGCTCATCAGGAGCCCTTTTTCTAGCCTTCTTTGCCTTCCAACTTGAGCTCTTGTTGTAGATGGCAGAATTGGATCATACTCTATTGAGGCCACTTTTGGCAGATGGCATGGGATTTATCATAGTCCCATATGTTTGTAGAAAAGTATCATTCCTATAGTAATGGCTCACATAGCTCTCTGGCATTTCCCTTTGTGCATATACCACTAACAGCATGTGCACATGGGATTCTAGTAAGATCCCACATTCTACAAGTGCAAGTTCCATGCCAAGTCAACCACTCTCTTACTACCTGAAAATGTGTCAACCTCAAACTTGCCAGCCCCATTCATGTGTGCAATGCACAAGACAGCATCTTGTTTTGCCTTTTCTAACTTGGCTTGAATTCTCGGCATATTATCCTATTATACTTCAATTCCTTCTTTTTTCCAAACCTCTTCATAAGCATCCTCCTAATGGTCTCCATCATAGTGATGATTGGTTTATCTTTATAGGTAATATTGCAGCATTAAATGACTCTGCATATTATTCTGCAAGGCCCTACATTTAGCATGATGTGAGAACTTGTATCTTGACCATGTAGCCAGATCTCTTCTTCCAACCAATTTGCTTCCTCTTCATTTATTCTCATCATCTCTCTGTGATGGAATCTGAATTCAACCCTTGTCGTTGCCTTTGCATAATTCCAAAGTAAGTCCTTCAAAGCTTGCCCTTTAAAAGTAAGCTTGAAGTTTGCATATAGGTGTCAAACACAAAATTTGTGCTAAGCCTATCTCCTCAAGTACTTCCATTAAACCCTACATTTAAAAATGTAAAATTAGTAACAATTCAACCATAGATTGAAAATAATACATAGAAGGAACCATATACCTTTTGCTTATCAAACATAAATACCCAACCATGCTCAGTGGACCCAATGTCCTCAAGCAACAATTCAATAAACCATTGCCAGCTTTCTCCATTCTTCAACTCAACTCAGCATAAGCCACAGGAAATATGTTGTCATTACCATCTCTCGTATGGCCAGAGTAGTTGACCCCGAAACTAGCCTTCAAAAAGCACCCATCCAAGTGAATCATATGCCTACAATAATTCAACCTTTTTTTGGTTGCATCCAAGCATACATACAACCTAAGAAATTTGTGGTCATCAACCTTTAACTTCATGGTTGACCAGGGATTATATACACCCATCGCAACACAATAGTCCCATAACATACCATATTGGGCTGCATTGCTTCCTTGAAGCCTTTTCATGGCCATCCTATTAGCTCTAGAGTTTATATCTTGACACAAATATTTTGTGCTCTCTTGCAACTTGATTGATAAAGGCTTCACTTTTCCACTTGCCTTTGTGGTCCCTAATGTGGTCTTGGTATTTGTTAGACAACCACCTTGCAATTGCCTTAGAGTTATGATTAGACCACCCACAATCTTTATGCTCTTGATTTTTCCAAGTCTTGATCTAGAAGCAATTTTCATGTGGGCAATGGCTAGCATGCATCCTCCAACCACAATTATTGCTGCAATGGACCTGTGTAATACCCCAAATTTTTAAAAATAAATAAAAGGTCAGAAATTTTTTTTTGAACAAAGAAAGGTGCCAGTCACCTTTATCTGTCATTTGATCCTAAATTTCGCTAAGTCTGACCCTACATGCCCTTGGAGGGCTATATGATAGAGCCATATTCTTGGGACCAAAAATCCGATAATTGTTCCCTAAAGAAAAATGATTTGAAGAGTGATTTTTAACGAATTTTATGAAACTCTTAAGTACTCCATTTTTAGCTTACAAGTCTATAAAATCGTAAGATTTTTGAATTTTGAACTAAAACCCAAGAATTAGATTTTGATTTGTTGGGATTTTGATTTTTTGAATATTTTATTTGAATCCAAATGGGAGGTATTTCCTTATTTACATTTATGCTTTAAAGTTAATGGGAAGAAAAACAAGTGATTAACTTAAAGTTAAGAAATGTAATGTAAATAAATGGGTAATGAGATAGCACAATCCAATACATACCAGGATTAAAGCTTCTAGAGCATTCTGAGACCGCCCAGGCAGTCAAGAGAAGAGCAAAGTCGGTGTTTGAAGCTTCTGGAAACCGTCCAGGTGGTCATATGAGGCGAACAGAGACAGTCTGTTTGAAGCTTCTGGAGAGCTTTGAGACCCCAGGCGGTCAATAGAGAGCATAAAAACCCCATTTTGGGTCCAAAACACTTCAAAATGGTTCTCTCCTTCCCTCACATAAAATCTCAGTTCCTAACCCATTTTCACCCTCCAAACTCCATTTTCTTCCATTTCTTCAAGTTTAATTGCGAATCTATCATCCCTAAGGCTTAAAGGTACATTGTTCTCTTGGTTCTTTTATTTCCTTCTTGGGTTATGGGTGGTTCCCATGCTTTTCAAGGGAAAGAAGCTTTCCACCTTGTTAGAAAGGGGTTCTTGAGGTTTTAGAGGTTAATTTATAGTTCTGCGCTTCCATGAGATAGAGGTATCATTTTCACTTCCAGAGATCTGTTAGAGTGGTTTCTACCTTTTCTACCCCTCCAGGTGAGTGGGTTCACATATGTGACTTCTATGTTATGCATTAGAGTTATTTTCATGAAAACTATGATTTACTGCTCGATTTAGAGAATTAATGTACAAGGATTTGGGATTACTGTTGGTTGGTATGTTTTGCACTACTAGTTTTAGAGCATGAAATTGTATTTTGATAAAAACTCATGGGACCATGGTTGTTGAACTGAGTCTATGTAGAATTGATTATATGTGTAACTATTAGAGGATTTATGATTGTTTTACTGGATTGTGGAACTGGTTTATGTTTATGCTATGGTTTTATACCTAGATATGAGGTTTAGAGAAAAGGATGAAGTGATGGTTTAGACTCTATGATTTCAGAATATGATATTGAGTTTTCCTAGTTTATAGTTGGAACTATGGTTAACAAGTTAATAGTTTGAATTTAAAGAGTTTTGATGATTGAATGCTGTTTTTGATAATCAATAAAAGAGTTTTAGAGCGTGAGTTTTCACGAGATTTAGAACAGTTGGCTACATACTCTGTGGAGGTTTGGAATCTCAATGTCCACAAAGGGTGATTCCTTGGACATGGTTCCATAGCCACAGTTATGCTAAGGTTAGACTGTTAGAATCGAATGGACTCAAGTTTTCAGAATATAACAAGTTTATTGTTAATAATAAATGATATAGAGATTCAGACATGAAAGGATTTTAGAGCATGTATCTTCATGTGACTCAGAGCAGTTGGCCAATACATATTTGTGGACTTAAAATCACTAAATATGGTTTCATAGTCCCAGTTATGCTAAGGTAAACTGTTAGAGTTATAGAGATTCAGAGTTCTAGAGAATAAAATGGTTTTAAGAAGTTTCAGATTAATTTACAATAGTTGTAGAGAAACAGGCTGCGTGTTAATGGCAATAAATCCATTAACCTTGGTACCAAGTATGCTCTGGCCAAGTATTCAGAGAAAGGACCTAGTTAGGTGTCCATTATTATCACACTTGGGATGACGATACGTAATGTCAGATGTAACCAGAGATTTCAGAGAATTAATTGGCACATTGGGACGGCGATACGTAATGCCCAGATGTGTCTAGAGATTTCCGTTTCTCTAGAAGCTATGTTATTATGAGTTGATCTAATATCAGATACGAAAGTTAACCAATGAAATGACTTTTGAATTGATAAAGTAGTCATTAGAAAGTATGAAAGAGTTTATGGTTTTAAGCTTATATGATTTTAGAATAAAAGTGAATAAAGGAAATCACTTTTGAATTGGTGAAAGTATATCAATATGTAAAAGGGAAAAGGTGATTGTAGACAAGAAAATGAATTAAAGAAATTGCTTTTATTGATTTCATAAAAGGAAGATTTGAAAATATATTTATATAGAGACATGTAATTGCATAAGATTTTCAAGTACTTTTAATATTATTATGATTTATTTTATCTATTGCTCTTTGATGTCCCATGAAGGGGGTTTCAGGTGAGGGCTCACTCATTAGTTTTGGTATCAAAACTCACCCCTCTCATTTATCTCATTTTTACAGATAAGAACAATGACAACCAATCCTACACATCCACAGGAAAGCGTCAAGATGGTAAGCTTCACCAAAGTGAAACATTCTGATCTTATTTAGAGTGCTCCAGTCTAGTGTAGGTAGGTTCCAGACCTAGGGTATGGGTTGTTGCATTCATATTATGATAAAACTTTGAAGTGTATTTCGATAGTATTTCAATGATATGAATGAATTTAAAATTTTGGATTGAAGGGCTTTATAAGGTTTTAGGTGTGATTCTTTTGATTTTAGAAAATAAATAATTGATCTAGAGAAAGTGAATTATGTTTTAAATAGACTTTTATGAACAGAGCATGAGTTTTCAGAACACAATTATTTTGATTCTAGAGAAAAAGTGATTTGCATGTAGAAAAGTCAAGTTTTCTATGTTTCATGGATTTCGAAATAGAGCATGCATATAGAGGTCGATCGGTTTTTAGGCTGACGTGAGAATGAGATTTCTCACGCCCTCATGTGCCCGGATTGGGTCGTGACATTGTGATTCTTCGATGTTCATTTCCAATATATTCAAAGTCAATCCCATTCTCAATACAATATTGCCTCATTGCCTCCCTAAATACATGGAAGTTTGCAAACTTCATTCCAACCTTCAACTCAATCTTTTTCTTCATGTCAGAAGATTCATGAAACTCTGGATTCCTATTTTTCTTGTCTTCCCCTGTTAAAACAAAGTAGGGCCAACAAATACAAAAGATTCAATAAAGGAGCAAATTTAAAGATAGGTAAATTAAACTTTTGGAAAATAATAAAGTTTTCAACACAAACCTTCTTCATCAGATGCATTAGGTGAGAGTAGGGTGTCACTATCCTCATAGTCAGACACATAATCATCATCCTAATCTAATCCAATATCAACACCACCCCTATTATTATTGCTACATTGTCCAATAGAGTTGCCTCCTTCACCACTTTGTCTATTAGACCCAACTTCAGTCCTAACATCTAACATGCCATTTTCTTCAAAAAATAAGTCAAGGTCCTCATTGTCACTCTCAACAAAATGACACCCTTCTAATACCTCATCATCATCTTCAATCATCTTTCTTTTCTTTTATATTTTCTCTACTTTTTCCCTTGCTCATTCCCTTTCTTTTTCCCTTCTTAATATTTCTTTTTTTTTTCCCTCCCTGCCCTTGCTTCAGCTTTCAGCCAATAGCCACAATTGCACCAACCCCCTTCAGTTCCAGCGCAACAACCACAATTACACTAGCCCCGCTTTAGTTTTAGCACCTACACCAGCCACAACTACTTCCTCATTTGGTGGATGTAAGGCATAAATTTCCAACTCAGGATCTTGCTTATCCTTCAATGCTTTAATAATGCTCAACACATCTTTATCACCTACTAAATCTTTTGAGCACTCAAATGTTTCCTCCTTGAACTTATTTATAAACTTAAGTGGTTCACTATACCCAAAATACTTTACATGAGAGCACAAATCGGAGTTGATAAATAATCAACATCAAATTTTCTCAACTCCTCACAAACACCCCCACATACCTCATTTTTGGAGCAATGTGTAAAACACCACCATAATAGATAATACAAGTGATAGTTGACATATCTGAAGAACTGAAAATTGTAGATAAGAAACCACAATTAAACAAAATTAGGGGAAATTGTGTAATTTAACAAAGAGCAGGGACCATAGTGCATTTCTTAAAATTTATCCTCATAATCAAACAAACACATTGACAACAACTCAGGACACATGGACAACATTAATATCCCTATTAAATAATGCATTTGTAATGGGACCACTGCTGACCAAAAACTAACAATCCAACCCCACCATATGAGCCAACGTGGGACAAAGATCTACACTCACCAACAAAAAATAACCCAAAAAAAAAAAGATTGGGATCACAAACAAACATAAAAAGATGGGATCACAAATCGTACACTTTGAAGACCCACATGCATTACAATATACAAATAGTGACAGTTTGGAAACTTTAGTTTGGATGAAAAAAGAGATTGGATAAACAATAAACATAAAAAATTTGCACACTTTAAAGACCCACATGCATTACAATATAGAAACAGTGATAGTTTGGTACCGAGTATGTCGCGTTTGGTGGTTGGTGATAGGTCAACTTCACTAAATCTTTCCTTTCAACCCCTCCTTCAATCGCTTCAGAAAATGGTTCTAAGGTGGAGCTAGGCACAGTCTTGTGGGGTTCAGATTGCGGTCAAGAGATTAGGGCTCATGAAGGGTTTTGATGGAAGGTGGAAGGCGGTGAAGTTCACGATTATTTTTGCGTTGCTCCAAGGTGTTCAAAGGTTGGGGTTGGGCTTGGGTTTACAACGTTCTTCACAGAAGCATTTTCTGTAGGTAGAGGTTGGGGTTTAGGGATGGGAGGCGTGTTTGTTTCACGGCTAGGAGAAAAGTTCTTCAGATTGGGAAGGGTTAGGTTAGGGTATGATTGGGGGTGGGAAATTGGGAAATAAGGAAGGGCAATTTTGGAAATAAAGTGAGTCACGTACATGTCACGTGACCACTTAACAGTGGCAGTGGAAGGCAATTTAAGAAGAGCCTTTTTTGCACAGTTATAAAGTATAGGTGTGAATTGCACACTTTAAAAGTGGAGTTTAATCGCATATGACCTAAATCAGGGGGTAAATTGCTTTTTTCCCTAAATTTATTTTCATAGTATAGTAAAATCTTAAAAATAGAATTAAATACATGTATATAAAAATATATCTATATTTTGTATTATTTTATGCACATATATTTTAATTTATAAAAATAATATATATATATATATATATATATATATAACTATTAAAAAGGGTATTTTGGTCAAAAACAAAATAATAAGTATGAAAAATTGAATAGTAATAAAATTTTTTAAAAAAGCTAAGTGTAGTATTTCTCAATTTTTTAGGGGAGGGTAGTGTATGTTTTACAAATAGAGGGAGATGAGTGTATAGTTTATAAATAGAGAGGTGGAGGGTATATTTTAGAAATAGAAGGCATTGGAGGGAGTGTAATTAAGTCTTCTCTCAGGTGACGAGGTTGTGTTTAACTCTATTCATAAAGACTAAAAAAATATTTAAGTAATTTTTTATATTATTAGTCATCTATGTTTTGTCACATTTATAAAATTATTTTACTCTTAAAATAATATATTTAAAAGTTATATATATTTTTTAATTAATTGATAGAGTTAAATTTTTTCGGGAAAATCTATCAAAAATTGACAATCACAATTAATGGAGAAGAGCTAGGTTCTTGAATTTGAAGATGAGTGACCAAGGAATTTTTTCCAACAACATACAACATATTGTTAGTTTCAAGTATGATTTTGGAGTCCCACATTGATTATGTTTACATTGAGTGAATAATATATATGATAGAAAGACCCATAAACTCATTTATCTTAAGGTTTTAGGTCAATATATAATATCCAATCCACTTTTATGATTTATTACTCACTCTATTTATTTAAATCTCTCAAATTTTGGGCCTATGGCGTCTTTGCTCAACACATATCACATAAAACTTAAATAGAAAGTTGATTTGGTAACTTCAGATCTATTGTAAGCTCACTACACCCTCTCAGTTTTCAATCACATACTCGGATACACCCAACATAGGTAAACACGAGTCCGTTGCGACATTACCCTTACTTAAGAGTAAAATTGACAAAGACTAACGAGAGAAATTGGAATGGAAAAAAGAATTATAAGAATGAAATAGAAACTTTTTTAAAAAAAAAAGCAATGGACCACAGAAAAATCATGATCTTCTTAAGAACAATAAAAATCAGATTAATGGAGTAAAATGTAGTGAAATATAATGACCTTACTTTCTTCTTTTTTTTTTAGTATTTTAAAATAGGACAGAATGAACAAAGCTCTGTATTCATAATAACTAGTAGCAAACCTGAAAGTCTGAAACCAAAACAAGAAGGCACTAACAAGCACTTAGTTAAAACGATATGAAATTATGACTAATTTGATGTGATTATTCAATAGAGAATGGAATTTCAACACCCTTGAACAGAAACTTTGTAGACTAGACCTCAATCAACTCATAGCTAATAAACCTGAAACCAAAAGAGCAGTACAAAGCAAAATCCCAATTTTAACTAAAGAACTAAATTTCCAAGAATGATGTGAAGCTGCTAAGATGAATATTTTTAGTCACATTAATACATCTAAAATCAACATCTTATTTCAACAATTTTATGGTGATTAGAGTGGTTTTATTACGCTGAGCTTTTGCCTCGAAGCCGCAGGGTAAATGCCTGCAAGGATAGAAGAACTTGCTCCAACTTATTCTTGGTCTCTTCATCAATTAAGTCACCATCACTGTTAAACTTTGCCGGGGAAGGAACGCATTCAAGAAAAACTCAGGTTTATTGATGAAATGGAGATCAATAAACACTCCAATTTGGCGAAGATGATACTGTGCCTTTGCTCCGCCAGAGCTTCCTCCAGTACTTACAATTGCAGCAGTTTTGCCAGCCCAAACATTCGGTGGTCTGGATGCCCAGTCTATTGCATTCTTTAGTGGAGCTAGCACAGGATAAAAAGAAAAGTTAACAGAAAGGAACTTACACATTTTATGATTCATTAGTGGTCTAAAAATATCTATGATGATCCGATTTGTATTACAATCTAACTTAATATATCAAATGAGAAAACGAAATTGGACTGAAGATCTCAGTCAAGCAAGAACTGCAAAAGGAATAAAAGCAAGCAACTAAAGTTACTCAATATGTTTTATTCATAATTTCAAGCCATATAGAATAAAATTCGAAAAAAGAAATAGACAAAATATGAAAAAATTACGGGTCAGGGAAAGAATTGGACATATAATGTTACAAAATTTTCATACTAGACACACACTGAAATAAATAGGTATATATTTTACTTCAGAAAATCTATATTTTGTTCTTTTAAATATTTTTATCTTAATATTTTAACATTAAAAGATTAAATATATACACCTTATCTTCAAAAGATATCACGTCAAACACATTAATCCTTTACGACTACCGTGTATATGATTTTCCTGTGAAATGTTTTAATGATTAAAGCGTTTATATTTAATCTTTTAAGAAATTAAAGTGTTCAGCAATTAAAGTATAGATTTATACTTTTTTTTTTCATCTAAATGTTAGATTTATTGCCACAAAATGTCAGATTTATAGTCCCACAGTCACCATAATAACATAAACAGGTAGAAGGGAAAACTTCGACCATCATGGCATACGACGGACTTCAATGAAACATTTTAAATAAAGGGTTACCCAGTACATAATACACACTAAAAAACCATGTCCCTTTCTATCAAGTATTTGCGAACAGTATAAATTCTTTAACGTCTGTTAGTTGTGCTCAGTACTGATTAGTGAATGGCCTCGGACAGAAGTAGCTTCATGCATTTAGATCAAAGCATTCATATGATGTGGTCAATATTCCAAACCATACACACACAGCCGTCAACCCAAAGCAGAGGAATTTTAAATTTTTTGTGCCGGATACATGTGGAAATAGGCTATACTAGGCTAGACTTTAACTTAAATAGGTTTGTTTTGTATCCTAAAAAGTGGCTTGAGTTTGAGCCTATTAACTAATATAAGATTTTTTTATGGTCTTAACCTGGTTTGATCTATCCCAAAAGCCTATTTACAAACCTACTTGATTATAATTCTTCTTTTGACACAAAAAAAAAAAACACTAAAATGCTTACTTTTAAATAAAACCAAAATACTTCAAAATATGTCAATATAAGGTATCAAAGAAGTATAGGGAGAGGAGAGTAGCAAGAGAAAAAGAGTGTTTCCTATATTGATCTTTGTAATCTATAAGAAGTTTGGATCACCAAGATTTGAGATTTAGTCTAGCTATGATGTTCGTGACTTGGTCTTTGCTTCATGATCGGTGTGTGTTTTTAGATCGGAGGTTGCTTTCAGATCTGTGAATTTGTGACTTTGTGTTTTTAGCAGCTTTGCGATTCAAGGATTTCCAGCAATTTTGTTTCCTAATAATCTATCCAAGATTTGGTGATTTTCTAATATGGTGGTTCAAATGCTTGTTGTGGTTTGTTCAAAACTTTTATTGGTTGTTGCTGTGACTATCAGTCTTGGTGCTCAGTATCGTCCCATCTTTTCCTGGTTCCGTCCAGGCCTTCCCGTGCTTCTTGGCTTCGTCCTCCGATACCTATTTTGGCATAGGCTCATTACAACTCTTGTCTCCTCTGACAATTCCATTTAATTGTGACAAACATAAAGCTCGATGAGCTTTAGTTTGAGGGAGTACCATGACTCTTACACCATATTAAGATCCATAGCAGAGTAAAGAAAATAGAACGATGTAAAGCAGAGGAATAGTCAAATGTATTTATGAGATGTTATGTTGTATTATATGAAAAATATAGTAAGATATTGTTTTATTACTAACATTAATAATTAAACATTATGCGTCCTAGGCATATATTGTTAAGAGTTAAGGTGTTACACTTAGCCTAACTTGTTTACTAAATATGCTAAGCGAAACTAGGTCGAATATAGGTAAGGACAAGCACTTATATACTTCCACCCTAAATGCTAGAGGACACAAAAGCCACTAAGGTCTTGTATTTTTTACACGGTTCATTGATAGAAAAACATGCACACAAAATGGTACCTGAGACAGAGTAATTGTACTCGGGGGAAGCAAAGAGAACGCTGTCAGCTTGAAGAATCTTGCAGCGAAAGGCTTCAACAGGAGGTGGGTAAATGCCCTTGTTCTCAAGGTCAGTGTTCAACATAGGCAGCGCTGAAATGTCAATGAATTCAATCTCAATGCCTTCTATGTCCCCCTTGCTCAGCTCAATTGCTGCAGTATGCAACAATCGTCGTCATTGCCCACACCAAAACCAAAAGCATAAAAATTTGTAAACATGTGTAACTGAAAAAAGGAACAAAAAACAAGAAGACAACAGCACTAAGAAAGTACCGGCACGGATAAGGCCTTTGTGCTTTGAAGTTTTCTGATGGATCCCGAAAGCGCAGCCACTTTGATCACGGGTGCCATAACAACTAACCACAGCGTTCGTCTGTTGGTGCTGCTGAGTGAGCAAGGAGTATTTTTTTTTAATTTGGTTACAAGTGAGCACGGAGTTCTGTCCACCAATCCAATTTCTGAACTCCAAATACTAATAAAGACGAGTGTTAGCGCGTTATTGGCGCGCCCCCCTTTTTATAGATTCAGAAAGCACGTGGGACGACACAGCGTGTACACGGGACGCGGAATGTTCCGTTCTCAATTGTATTTTGTCTACCGGTACATATTTAACATATCATAATATTTTTAAATATTTTTTTAAAAATCAAAAGCACCTAAGGATATTTTTTTAGAGAAAAAAATGATTTCTTTTGATTGATATCTTTTGATAAGTGATATTTATAAAATTTAGCCAGTTCATTTCCCTTTATCTAGTCTGTGAGTTTGAGTACTATCAACATAATTTTTTCACAATATTTTTTCCTCCTACCATCCAAGATCAGTTTGGGTAATAAAATCAAAGTATTTATATTTTCATTATGTTATTTGGTAGTTACTGGTGTCATTCTTGCTCTCTAAGGTCAAGTTGTCAGTGGAAACGTCCTTTACCAACCTAAGTGGGTTTTAGCTGCGACCATACTTTTAGTCATTATTAGTATCTTCCCAGTATTATATAAATTGTTTATGAAATTCTAGAATGACTTATGTCAAATATATGCTTTTACCGATTATGTCAATTTTTAGAAAAATTATTGTTTTTCATAATTATCATGAAAACCTTATTTTAGAAAGTCATAGGACCATATTTAATATCTTACATGTTATAAAATATATTTTTTCAGTTTATGAAATTATGAGACCTCAATTTAATGTTTATAGCAACAATATTCATTACCATGTTTTCAGACTATGAATTTCTTGTTAAGATTTTAGAACATCAGCTATGATTTATTGAAAGTATTGAACAAAGTATGATTCATAACAATTGCCAGATACATAATCTGTAGGCTTCTGAAATCACTATTTCTACAGCTGGTGATCCTTGAGCATGATTTTAGAATCTTTATGCTAAAATTAGATTGTTAAAATTATATGAATTTAGAGCTTTCAATTTGTTCAATTTAATTGCAAGTTATTATTTTTTGAGTGATTAGTGAGAAACAAAGCAGTGAGTTAAAGTTAGAGATTGATCGTTAACCTTGGTACGAAGTGGTTGTTAGAGGACTAGCTCACCCATTAAGGAACCACTGTGTCCATTTATAGGACCTAGTTCATACCCATCAAATTAGCCATTGGTTTATTACCAGCTTATATATTTATAGAACATCTCTTGTTTCTCTACTAGTTGTTGCCTTGAATTTAGTTAAATTATTATTTTGAGTACTTTTATATGTAATTATATATAAAATGTTTTAAATTAGTCGCATGTATATGTTTTGTATTTTTGTTGTTGTCCCATATGGGTTTTAGTGAGGTTACGAGTTTTGATGAACATACTCCTCTTTTCCTCCCCTACAGATACAGTTACAAGCTTAGTTGCACCATAGGATCTTCCTCAGTAGTGCTATAGTTTCTTGGTGAGCTTCGCTTTGGCTGGAGCTTACAATTGGTTATGTCAGTTTAATAGTCCTCAAATAATTGTATAAGGATCCTACACATACATTATATTGTTTTGACTATTTTAAATTTCAGTTATTTATTTAATTATGTTTAGCTTTAATCCAGATTATGGATTTTATGCAGTTTTATGTTCAGTATTTATTATTGAAATCATTTTCAAAATTATAAAATTTAGTTAAACTTGAATATTTTGAATATATTCGATTTATTTATGCATATTAAGGTTCATGTTATCAAAAACTTTCATAGGAATAAATTTATGTAGCCACGTTTCTCAAGGTTGACTAAAAAAATCACTCAATTTTTTTTATTTTCTGAATTAAGAAAAAGCAACAGAAGTTTTAAATTTTGCTAATGAATCCTGATGCATTTTTTGTTAGAGGAGCTTGAGTTGAGTCTCCGCCGACAGATTTCAAGGGTTTGGTCCACATCTAAACCTGACTTTTCCAGCATAAGATTGTGGTTGCCGTAGCTATGCTCAAGATGTGTCTGCCAAACACGGTTAGTTGGTTACTTTTGAATGTGGTTTACATGATTTTAAATCCGCTAGTTGATTAATGGCCAATTTTGTGCTTTCATGAAGAATTTTGCTACTTCACATGTTTGATTTATGGTCCATTTTTGTGTCGTGTGTGCTGAAGTGCAGTGGCGTGAATGGATGTGAGAGTTCTTGGATGGTTTAAGTTGTTGGAGTCTTGAATTGAAATTAATGATGACAAAGTGTGATCATTAGAAACCTTAAAACAAGAAGAATTAGTCATTATTTGGTTAGCGTCGTAGAAAGAATTTTGCAGTCCTTTTTGGCTAGCTTGTCTGCAGTAAAGAATTAGTCATTATTTTCGTTGTAATTGGTAGGAGGTTATATAATTTTTGTTAATAGGATTGAATATTGGGAGTAATGTTGGGTCGAATAAATTGAAGTCTATATATAGGGCTAAAAAGCCTTTTTCTTTCATCTTATTTTTGGTTATCTAACAGCCAAAGATGAGTTTTTTTGTTGAACATCTAGTGCGACCAAAAACAATGTTGAACATCCAAGGAGGTGGATAAAGGGTGGTGGGGAGGGAGAAGGAATGCACTGAAAGGGGAAAAAAACTAAATTTGAAGAAAAAAGAAGGATGATATTATAAATTACAAACAATTTTTGTTTTTGCTAATACGCCTTAAACCTTGTGGTCGGAAACACATGTTGCACCAACTTAATTAACAACCACCACTAATCAGGTATAGTTCTAAAAAATCTAATGGATATGTCTTGGACCATTGGTTTACTTTGAGGTCCATGCCATGTTAACATTTACTTCACGGTGCCTACTGTCCTGTAGTTGTTAGTCAATGTCTTCCTCAGTTATTTAACACATTTTATATGCATTTAATCACATTTAAAAAATATGAGTAATTGAAAAGAAAAACTGTTCATTGTATAGAGTTAGGGGAGACCAAATTCTTAACCACATTTTATGAATGTGGTTAAATGAAATTATGTGGCTAAATATAAAATTTCCACCTCCTCTCATTCTCATCTCTCTTTCCACCCTCATTTCTCCTTACTCTCCGCACCCATCTCCTCCCTCCTCTACACCACCATCACCAACCTCTCCTTTCCCTTCCCCACCACCATGGAGGACTGTGATGGAGGACGAAAACCCAAAATTAACAAAAGAAAAATAATAACAATGCTCAGGGATGAAGGCAGAGTGAGTGGGTTTTGGTCGAGAGAAGGAGAACGAAGGCGCGATGCGGGAGAGGAAAGGAAGCTTGCGGCGGACACGCGTTTTGGTACTCGGTGGTAGCTCGTCTCGCCCTCCGGTCACCGCATCGTCGCGAAGGCCAAAGCCCACCATTGTTGCCTTTCATCCCTCAGCCATTCGCCATTGCGAGTCACCCTCCTCTGGGCCATAGCCGGATCCCCTTCATGGCCACCACTCGCCCCGCGATCTTTCTTTCTTGTGTCGTGAACAACTCCGATTTCCAGGTGAGTATCAAGGTTGTGAATGGAGGTGTGATGGTGGTGTTTTGAAAATCTCATTCTCTCCTCCTCTTTCTATGGCATGGAGGTAAGAGGGGACTGAGATGGGGTGAAGTTGGTATTTAGCCACACAATTGATGTCATTTAACCACGCTTTTAAAATGTGGTTAATTGAGCGACTCAAAGGCATTGACCGCCAACTGTATGTGAGAATCCCCCTTACTTCACATACCTTGATGCCATGAGTTTTTAATTACAGAAGTGATTTTACCTCACTGTTATTGTAAAATTTTTTAATATTGAGCTTCTTTCTAATTGCAGGCAACTGACTTAGGTGTATTGGAAGCAAGACGCTATTCTAAGGCTAGTTGTTAGTGAAGGACCGTCATCATCTTCTAATCTTTTTTTTTTTTTTAGATTGTAAGTCTACTGTTGTTTTAAGGACTGTTTTGTGTTTACTTAGAACCTTTAGCAAGATAGACTTCCATTTTATGTGTTGGATTATACTTAATTTCTTATGAATTATATACTCGAAACAATTTGTTTTAATATTTTTTTAGGTGCATTAATGAATTTGAATTTGAATTTGAATTTAGTTTTGAACAAATGGGTTCAAAAAATATTACACAATTAAAGGTAGTTTGAAAATGTTATAAGATCAAAAGTTTGAAAATTTGATATGTACATAACCCTAAAAAATAATTTGTTAGTATAGCAACAATAATATACCTAAAAGAAATTGAAAATCACGACAATTTTGAAACTGTCGTATTTCAATTTAATGTTAGAATATAGTGGTTGTTAGTAAGTGCCATGAAAAATTTAGAAGGCTTTAGTAGTGGCAATTTCATAACTACAGCAAAACATGCACCGAGATCTTTCAAGAATGTAAGTCATGACGTTAGACCACTACAAAATAACGTTAGCAGATAGGGCAATTAGCAAAATAAAAGATTCAGAAGACTTTAGCGATTAACTACAGTGATTATTTCAATCTTTTTTCAAAAAATAATCCGTGGAGTTTAACCAGAAACTATCACAAAATAACTTACAATGATTATTCTAGCAGTTGAAAAACCGCCACATCAAAATTGTGACACTTGAGATATCGGCAATTGGGTAACCGCCACAAAATGTTAATCGTGGCATTTTGAACCGCCACAAAACACCAAATTAACCACTACAGTAGGCCTTTTTTGGTGTAGTAGGAGTGTTTATTGTAACAAATTGAGGAAAATCGACAAGGATATCACTCAATTGGTCCTCCAGAGGTACATAAGTCTCTATATGGGTGGGCTCGATCATAATCTCAGTACAAGTTAGATTAACCACCAAATCAATAGCAATATTGTTTGTATCTAAGGCATCAAGTGCTTCCTTGGTCAGAATTGCTTGAGGTATCTCAGAGCTACTTTGAGGCAAATTGGCTCTTATCAAGTGATTGCTCAATGGACGCTTCCATAGTCATATCAGAACTATCATCATTCATCGTCTTAGCTGGCTCTGATGATGGCCCCACATGACAATCTCCATGTCAAACTATCCTCCACTAACTACCCATTATTGAAATCATTGTTTTTAGACTTAGATAATGAATCGACTCGGTTAGGCCCTGGGTCTGGTTCAACCAACGAGTTATTGGTCGATCAGTTGAATGGATTTATATAAAAAAAATATATAAATAAAATTTAAATAAAATACAATAAAATGACAAATAATTAACAATTTGACACTCTTTAAGGGTCCAAATATAAAAGCATAAATAAATAACATAAATTCCTGAATATTGTTCACATTTCACAATCACGAATCACAATTGACAAGTTCAAAATATAATTACACAAGCAAATTCACAAAGTTTTACATCAAAAACTCACAAGTTATGACAATACAAATAAAATTACTACATTTTTCTATAAGTCAAATTAAAATTTTTTTAAGGCTTTAAAAAAAACATTATTTAGCCAAAACAGAGTAAAAAAGCAACAAAAAAAAAAGACAAAATCCAGTCCAATTTGGAATACTTTGATTGAAATATGCTTCAAGAGAAGGGGCAATAAGGTAGGCAATATGAGGTCCTTATGATCTTCATTATGGGGTCCACCAGGTGCACAGTCCTCATCAAATTTTTCATTAATTGGCTCTTTTAATGGCTGCCTAGCATTAAGAGCAATGCAAGCAGCCAATTGCTTAATTTGAAGTCGTATGGCTTAAAGGGCAGCATCAATTGTTTGTTGAAACTTTATGGAGGAGGTAGCCATTGGTTTTAGTATTTCTTCCAAGGATAGCTCAAGTGATTCTACTTCAGGAGCCGATGGTTGATAGTACTAATGTGGTGGCTCAGCCGCATAGTATTACCCATTTTTCGGGGAGGTAGCCATTTGCGTCACTGGATCTTCAGAGATGATGTCGATGGTTGAGGGCTTAGGGGCTTAATTTCACAATTATACCCATCATCATGCCACTCAAAGGGAAGAGGATAAGTGATGTAAGCTGTAACATCCTAATTTTCTTAATATAGTGTTGCTTTATTATAATTTTTTACTTAGAAAATATGAAGATTTTATTTAGGCAATAAATATTAATAATCATAAAAAAAAATATCTAATTAAAATATTACAAGACTTAATAATTGTACAATTTGAAATTTAGCACCAAAATGTAAAATTATAATTATTCCCTTAGATTTTATTAAAATTACAAAAATGCCATTAGAGGATAGAAAATAAACTTATAACATAATTAGTTCAGAAAAAGCTAATAGAAACATTAGAAAAACTTAGAGAGTGTCATTAAATTATTAAAAAAAATGATAAAAAATTATAAATATACCTTAAACATAACTTTGATCATAAATATCAATATTAAGTAAATTTGTATAACATTAGCATAATTGCACTAAAATAACCTATTGTGGGATGTAAAATAAACTCAAAAAATTCTAGAAAATTACTCTAAGTCTTGTAAAAAATTTTTTAACTAAGTTATGATATTAGACAAAGAGGACATGAAATGGGCCTATCCATTAGGCTATGGATAGTGTTAAAAATCATATTGATCTTTAATTAATTAATTTTGACTTAATTAAAGCTTAAATTACCTAAATAATCACTTAAACTTTAAGATAAATCTTCCTAAACCTTGATTTATCTCACTAATAATATTAAATCAATTAATTAACACCTAGATCAGCCACATGGAATAAAAAAATTGAAAAATAAAATTAAATGGTCAAACTTTTTTATCATAATTATTCAAAAACTAACCAAACTTTGACTAAAAAATTCAACAAAGATGAGCTTGTCTCCTTATCATGTTGGACAGCTCAAAATTCACATGTATTACTATAGAAAATTTATATATTTTATTTATGGATAATTAATTATTTTAATTAGCTCAATTAAGGTAAAAATATATTAAAAATACTAAAAATTATAAAACAAAATTCATGAAAATTATAGATAACTTATAAATAAGATAAAAACATGTTCTTAACAATAGATTAAGGAAAATTAATTTTTATGATTATTTTATGAATTATTTAGTATATATAACTTTAAGATAAATATGCAAAATTTGTCATTTTCATATATTAATCATTCAAGACAACTTGCCACCTCTATAACTCTATTAGACATGTTATTCAAACCTATAGGCTGCCAAAGAAGGAAAAAAAATAATTTAGAAATAGTTAAATAAATTATTAGTTAATTAATAATTAATTCTTAATAAAACTAGCAATAGTGTAAAATACCAAATAAAATATAAATAATTATAGAAAATTATATAAACTTCGTGAATACTTGTATTATATCTCTAATAATCTTATTATGATGTTTGAGTAAAAAAATTAAGTCATTTACTAATTAATTAACTTAATTAAGATTGACTAGTTTAAGTAAACTTACCTTATTTTGAATAATTAATTATTAAATTATATTTAAATATATTAAAATTTACTAAATGTATTTAAATCATGTCATTAATATTTTAATATGTCTTTAAATGATAATTGAGAATTTATTAAATTATTTAGTATTAGTTTTAATATTTAACTAATTAAACTAATTAAATATGACAAATAAATTATGAAATTAATAATATTTTAATCCTAGACTTTTTCTATAAATAGCACCCGTCTAAACACAACTCCACACTTCATTCTTCTTGCCCAAAATCTATCAAAAATTATAGCCATCATTTCTCTCTTCATTTTCTTTATTTTCACACAAAAACATTTACAAATTTTTAGCAAATCACCTCCAAATTATCACATCTTCTTATCACTATCTAACATCAACACTTCCCAGCCTTTATACATAAATTTTAGCCCTTAGAGAAGGTTTAGAAAAGTTAAAGAAGTTGCTGGTCTAGCCTTGGTGTTGCTAAGTTTCTAAAGCTCCAAGAATAAGTATGGGTTTTCTTTCACTTATAAGCTTCATGTATGATTTTCTTGTATAATGTTGTACTATATGATACTCAAAGCTTATGTTCATTGTTTTTAATATCTTTGAATGATTTAAAGATGGTAACATAAAATACTTAATCCATGTGTATATGATGCATGTTTATTTGTCTAATTATATGGTTGAAAATTATGATTAAAGATCATTTTAAATTTTGATTATGCTTCCTTCAAATATTTAAATGTTGTATAAAATTGTTTAACTATGTATTTTCATTTAATAAAGTTTTGTGCACAAGTTGTGAAATTTTAAGATGATATAACTTAGTTTTGACCTCATTATGTATTTGATCATAAAATATTTTTGGTTCATAAAAAGTATTATTTAATTCATTATAATGAATAGATTTTAAACCTTTGAGCATGTAATATTTAGCTTGGTTTATGTGTTATGTTTATCTTGGACTATGGACCTTGGACTATAAATATTTGACTTGAATATAAATTTATTAACATTAAGAAATATTATTTACAAAGATTAAGTTAAGGTCCCATTAGGAACATGACATAAAACTAACTAGTTTTTTGCTTGAAGTGATTTCCTAAAGTTTGGGTATAATTTCGATTATTTATTTTTAAATATTTCTTGAAAGATTTCATTGCTCTTTTATTTACTCTATGATTATATCTTTATATAGATAAAAATATTTTACTTATGTTGAACATGTAAAGGTAATTTACCTACATATTTTCTAAAGATAGATTTGAAATAATTTTGGGTGTATTTAGGCTTATGGAATTAGTAACATATGATTACTTGAAATTAAATTATTATATGATTAAAAGCTAAGTTAAGCATATTTTACTATAAAGGAAATAAATTTATAATAATAGTGTGATTTGGTGCTTCAATGATTATTACAAGAAATATGATTTTTATGAGTATTTTAGGAATCCTATGTTGTTTGGGCTTTATGTGCAAATATGAAAAATCTTGTGATCTATATTTAAATATGAAAGAAATCATGGAATCTTTATGTAATTTTCATTCTTTATGTATACTATATGCACTATGTGAAATGACTACATCAATAAGTGACACTTCGGGCCCGCCTTATAGTGGATAAGGACTTGGTGTCCACTTAGCCTTTAAGTTGCTAAACGACACTTAAAGCCCCGTCTTATAGCGGATCATGACTTGGTGTATGTTATAGTGATACCTTAGGGCCGCCATGCTAGCGACAAGGACTTGATATTCATTGATTTGATTAGGGACATCCACAATAAAAGCTCTCAGATCCAATATGAAACAAACCTTGCAAACTATAACCATTAGAAGAGAACAATATATTATAAAAGGGAGTTACAATATACTCATGATTATTTATTACATTTCTTTTAATTCACCTTTATTATGATTGATATTATACACTTCTATCTTGCTTAACATTAGTAAAATATAATTTGAATTAATATATAAGAATTGCATCTTACTGACTCTCATATTATTCTTAGTATTTTTGGGATGAAGTGAGACTCCCTAGAAACATCACCCTACTGGAAGCTTCTCACCCCTTTCTTTGATGTTTCCAGATAACATGGTTCGTAATTCAGTGAAATGGATGTAGCCTTGGATTTAGTTTCTAAATAATCAGATTCTATTATGTGTGCTAGATAGAATCTTTACTATCTTACTAGACTTTGGTTATGTTATCATGTTATATTAAAGTTTTCCTTAATGTATCTTGAATGTGTAATATCTATTATATCCTATGGATTGATGTTAGTAGTGAAGTATGTTTCTATAGATGATAGTTGTCTAAACTTGGAAACCTAATTAACAAATAGTAGTATTATATTAGAAAAGAAATATTCTTTGTCATTTAAAAATTACTCTTGGGTTGCTGGAAGAAAGTGTATTCCTGAAAGTGTGATTTGGAAAGGTTCTGGCTAGGAAAGACTTAGTATTTAAGCATGTCCATTGTGACCCACCTCTCTTTCTTGTGAATCTACCAGATGCATGATTTATAGTTGGTATACATTATTTCAGTATAGGACTATGAATGAGAAATAATCATAGTAGTTTAAAAAAAATTCTCATAAAATTTCATATTACAAGTTAATAATATTATGCTAGTTAATTATTGTTTAAAATAATAATAATATTAAAAATTAAAGTGGAAGAATTAGAGCTTAGTAAGGTGTTACATAAGCGTCATAACTCAAACAAATTAAATTTTATAAAATTCTAAGTTGCACAAAAAATGTAGTAAAGGGCACAACCTAGGTTGTTTCTTAAGGAGGCTCCAATACTTAGTTAGGAAAAATATGGGTTTGGAAGAATGAGATTTAAAACAATTAAAATTAAAAGATAATAGCAATGAGATAATAGCAATAGTGAAGAAGGCACTAGTGCAAGGTATTCCTAGGATTGAAAATTAATTATTATTGACTAAATATTAAACTTATTGGTGGCTATTAGTAATAAATTCCTGGCAATTCTACTAGTGATTAATCGACCTCTAGAATTTGATTAATGCAAATAACTAATAAACGAGATCTCAATTTATTTAAAAATCACATTAATTTAATGAACCAATTGCTATAGCCTAACGGCAATCAGAAAGTTAATTCTAATGTTCACCCTTAAACATAAACTAATAGATCTATCAATTTATGCCCAAAGGGTTTCCCTAAATGACGATCACCAATTTAGTTATCCCAACAAAGATTATAGCAATCACCACAATAATTAAAGGAATAGAAACTGAAGAATATTAAGAAAACCAATGCATTCAATATAAACAAAGGGTCTCAAATGTCATCCCAATCCATCGAAAATCTTATACTAGTAAAGAAATCTACTCCTCTATCTCTGAGAATTACAACAATTAAGATAAAAGAACCTAAAAATAATAGCAATAATTATTGCCACAATTTCCAAGGCAGATCACCTTCACCAATGGAATCCCTAAGAGAGAATAGAGAAGGAGAAGAGAGAGATGTAGAGAGAGAATAATAGTAACTAAAAGTGACAGTCTAAAAGTGAGTTAAAAGCTTAGGTAAAAGTTTGAAACAATCGCTTAAATATTGCTCTATAAAAATGGGTCAAAGTAGGCCCAAAAATAGATTAATAAGCTATCCTCTATCGCAGAGTGCAGTGCTAAATGACCGTTGGTGCTCACAGAACGTGAGGCCCAAAAATTAATGGAAGTCTCTCCGAGCGCAGCGCTCACTCAAATGTGAGCTTCTACGGCTTTTATTCCTTTTTGCTCCAAGCTTCTTCCAAAGAGTTCCTAGCCTTGTTCTTGACATTTTGCACTTGATCCAAAACTCCTATGCACAAAACCATACTCAAAGAGACAAGTTAAACGTAACAGTGTAATTACAAATTATTTCAAAATCAGTACAAAAGCCAATAATTCTATTGAAATCACACAATGAGGAATAAATCAAAATCATAATTAATTACATTAATAACATAATAAAACTCATGCAAAAAGCTAAGGTTTGGTAATAAGATAAGTGGCATAAATGCCCATTATCAATAAACTCGCAATACTCCTCATGAAGTGCTTCATTACCTAGCAATTACCAAAACACCAGAAACTAAAATATGGGTCAAAAGACATGTTAGCTCAAGTGGAAGAATAAAAAACCAAAGAAATAAAAAAAATAAGCAAAAGCAAAAAATATATACAAGCGTAAGCAAGCAAAAGAGAAAGAAAATATGTACAAGACTAAATAGCAGTGAACATCCTCAATAACGTGCCAAAATTTGGCAGCGTTGCAACCCACTAACAAATTAAAATTTATAAAATCCAAATTGCACTAAAATGTTAGCATAGTGATGCAACTCAAGTCATCATACATGGATGTTTGATCACTATTTAATCCAAAGTACAAGAAAAGAAAAATTGGGGCTTTTGCTTTTCATACGTAAGAATATTAAAATGAAGGTAAGAAAAGAACTAAATAACTACAATTAACTAAAAAAATACTAGCTCAAGGAGCTTCAAGTGTCAAAGGCATATCACCAAAGACAAATTATTAAACACATGGTGTGTGGCTAATTTAAGTTATTAGTGTGACTGCTACTAATAACAACTCTACAATTCAGTTAATGATCACCAAATATTTGATTAACACAAATTAATTAGATAATCGAGACCTCAACTTCCAATTAACTAGTATTAATCTTAGCACCAATTGCATTAGCCTAAATCTTAACTAAGACCTAGTTCTTGATTCTTTAGTTAATCAAACATACATCAATTAATCAATCAACGTATATTAAACCAAAATCTTAACCATTCATTCTTATATCAATACCATACGACAAAAATACACAATCAAGATTATTCAAATTATGAAACTAAATCTCAATACCATTACAATCAAGTTTCATAATTAAGAACTCCTAATCAGTCAAGATCATATCAATTTACCAATCAATAATCACCTAACTAATCATTCAATCATATGCCAGCATCTCAATACCATTCAATGCAAGCATGTAAAAGATTGAGAGGCAAAGAATTAAGAAAACACTTCATGTATTGAAAATAAGAGCAAGGTTCAAAACACAACCCTTGAAGTCCTTTGAAGAAATTGCTAAACTAGCTTCCAATCTCTACTCCATGAGAATTTACAACCAAAAATAGAAAATAAAATCTACACTAAGAGAATAAGGGATGGAAAAGAACAAAAGATGAGAAGAAAAAGAAATTGGAAGAGAGATTAAAACTAATCTAAAACTATGCTAATCTAACTATATTCCTGAGTTGGGGTTTTAATTAGGGCATAAATAATACATCAAAGTTTCCTCAAAAGGGGACCAAAATTTGATAAAATGTGTCAAAAAAATTTTCAGACGAATTTAGACTCTCACCATGGTGAGCTTCCATGATACTAGGGCTCTCTAGTTTATGAAAATTCACCATGGCAAGCTTAATTTTTGATAGCTTTTAGGCCCCTTTTGACCTCCAAAATCTTCAAGCAAGCTCTTGGTGTCTTTGTGAGGGTTGTAGGTATATTTTTTTTCTATTTAAAATGAACACTTTATTTGCCTCATTTGGATTGTAATGAGAGATATATGGTCGAATTATTGAAGCATTTTAGATCTAAAATCTTAGCACATCTATTTTGACATCCAGGCTTAATTATCCTTTTGATCCTTCATTAATTGTGGGTTAGAGAATGATCATGATTAAGGCTCATAACAATGAGTAAAGAAAATATCATTGTGTTAAACTTTAATAACAAAATAACTGATGTGCAAATTTTCGTTTGATGTGACAAGTTTTATTCATGGAAAAAGACAATGTAAGAAATGTTGGATAGAAGATTTGTGACCTATCTAAGACTTTATTTATGATTCTTCAATTGATAAATACAACTAGAATTGAGGTTTTTAAGGTAGCATTTGGTAAATATCTCAGGAGGGAGCCTGTTTAGAGAAAGGGGATGGAGGTAAAAACCCCAAAATTGTCTTAATTCTAGGACAATTTTTAAGCTAATTTTCATACTCTACAAAGGAGGAATGCTGGAGATATGCCTTTGAGACATAAAATTAAAATATTTTTTTTAAAAAAATGTTCCTTTAAACATTTCATATTTTATCTTTACAATTCCCACTTTTTAATTTTTCATCAAATTATAACTTAATATTATTTATCTTTTAATCAATCATCATGTCATGTACATCACTATCAAACAGGTTTTGTCTCCTTCTCCAGTTTCATCTTCATCTCTACCTGTCTTACTTCTCCATTATTTCTTCTCAAGATAGATCCGGACACAGCCTAAGCATTTTACACATTAGTTGAGTTTTTATAAATAAAAAATTCAAGAGGAAAGGAAGCTATTCTATTCCAAAATTTTGGTAATGCATGAAAAATGTTTTTTAAAAAAGGGAGGTAGCTGCATTCTAATACCAGTGATCAATTTTTTTTTCATTTATCGAGAGTTAATATTATTAGTTGAGTCAACCTTCTTGATGGTAAATTTCTTAAGCAATAAGCTCAATTATCTTCAAATTTTCTATCATTAAGTAATATTTTTCAGGATTATGACTTTATTAAGTTAAACTAAAGCATTGTAATTGGCACCTTCTCTCTCATATTAAATTCTCACCAATCGTCAACAACCTGAAGTTTTCAGTTGTTATACCACCCAAAGAATTTACAGACAGAACCCACTTAACTTCTCAGACCTAACAAATGATAAGGCTGACCAATTTCACTGTTTTCATCTATAATAACCCAGCACTCTCCCTAGCTAGCACCATGTGCACCATCATCACCCATCACTTTCAGAGTCTGATAAGTGCTTGGCACAATGGCCTCAGAAAATAGAGAGAAAGTAGAGCTTGGTTTCAATTTATCAGTTACTGAGACAAAGCCAAAGAAGGATTGGGTCCTTTTGTCCCTCAGGGTGGTTGCATTTTTGGCCACTGCATCTGCCACAATTGTGATGGCACTCAACAAACAGACCAAAAGTTTTATAGTTGCTACCGTTGGTAGCACCCCAATAACAGCTACTATTACTGCAAAGTTTAACCAAAGTCCAGCTTTTGTGTAAGTTCTCAATTCCAAATTAAATCTATTATTTCAAATTTTCCCCTTGTTTTTTTTTTTTTTCTGCCACATGAGTTTCTAGCTCTGCTATATATTAGACATTATTATCATCACATTATTGGGGGTGTATCACAGGTTCTTTGTGATAGCCAATGGAAACGCCAGTCTGCATAACCTGGTGATGATAGCAGTGGATATATTAGGACCCCACTATGATTACAAGGGACTCCGGCTTGCATTGATTGCAATATTAGACATGGTACTGAATAAGTTTTTTGGTTTATACCATATCACCATCAATTCTACTAAGTTCTCATTTAAATTACTGACATGAACTTTTACATAGCATTTTTAGATGTTCATTTACCGGGGAAATATATATATATTAAGGATTCATCTATCCTTATTACGAAAGTAAAAAAAAAACTTCTAATCTCCCAAAGATGAACTTTTATATTTTTAATATTTTAGAACCGCCACAATGTTTAAAACTTGCCTTTTTGAATACTCTTAACCAGAGTTAGAAAAACTATTATATTAATAGTGGAAATAATAAGTTAAAGGAAAATGATTCTTGGACCCGTGTGCGCTGCCCAATGCAAGCCCGAGTAGCTGCCCATAAGGTGGGTCCTATGGCTACATGTGAGTGGGCGCATACTCTCGGGTGCGTACACGTAACATGCCCTAAGTGAAAATGTTATCTGTCATTCTCGATTTTTTAGTTCCTCCCTTATTTGTACATGAATCTCTATCATATGATATCATTATCACTTATCATTACAGTATTCTTGACTCTATTAATGTAAATTTTCATTATTAACACATGTACACTCCTATGTGAATTACCATACTTATTTAATAGTTTAAATAACATATATAACTAATATTGATTATACTTTTGGAAAAGATGGCTATGGCTTTGGCATCAGCTGGAGATGGTGCAGCAACATTCATATCAGAATTGGGAAGGAATGGTAATTCTCATGCGAGGTGGGATAAGATATGTGACAAATT
Organism: Dalbergia oliveri; assembly: GCA_030441495.1. Classification (NCBI taxonomy): domain Eukaryota; kingdom Viridiplantae; phylum Streptophyta; class Magnoliopsida; order Fabales; family Fabaceae; genus Dalbergia; species Dalbergia oliveri. The sequence continues at coordinate 10,857,131 of JAMLFY010000009.1, forward strand.
CGGAACCTACTGCAACAGAGGTGGTGTTGCTCTCATCACCTCTTTCGTTGGCTTCATTCTCCTCATGATTATTACAGTGATGTCTATTATCAAGCTGCTCAAGCCAAATCGCATTAACCACGCTCCTTGAAAATATCACAGGAATAGTACATTATTATACTACAAGTTTTCTCCCTTTTTTTTCTCTCTATTTTCTAGGTTGACTTTCCAGCTCTTTGAATTGAATGCAGTGTTTGACTAATATATGTAACGTTCTACCTGATGCGCAAATAAAGGCATGGATTGCTGACAAACTTTTCGTGTGTATCCTATACATCTAGCTCAGTCCCCTCTTTGAAAATTTTCAAAGTTTAACCTTCTATATAGTTTGGTGATATGAATTTCTTCTTTTTGCCACATTCTGAAATGAGGTGAGTTAATAATTTGTTCTTCACTAAAATTAAGCAAATATAACAAATTGGATAAGCTATACGACCTGCAGTCATCTATACATATAAATAAATATTACATATAAATAAAATTCATCTCCTCTTGCATGCGATTTATGACTCATACATTCATTCTATTTTTCAATTATAACTCACTATATTTTACAATCAAATACTCACTCTAATATGTATTTATTACATAATTCAAAATGTAATATAATTTATAATTGAAATTTACGGTAATTTGCAGTGGTTAAAATATATTATTTAATATTTTTATACAATTATATTGTTATGAACAAGAGATTGGGCTGGACTAACAAGCCATGATAAAGCCCAATCCCTTGAGCCCAATTCAAGGAGCCTAGCTCTTTAAATCCAGGTCTGGGACTCTCCCACCTGATTTCCAAAGAGCCTCCACGTGGCAACGATTACTGCAGCCATGACCCCCTCTATCCACTTCGCCCATGAACGGGAGAACGTAGGGCTACCAAGTGGGAGACACGATTAGCATCCTGGGAATCGAAAACCTCCTTTGAGGCTACCTCTATAAATATCTACAAGGACCCCAAGTATATTTTTTATGTTCACTTGCACACTCATAACCACTTTAAGTCCTTGCTTACTTGTTGGTGGAGTCTTTGTAGATACACACCTTACTCACTTCAAAGAAAGAAGAGTTGCTATCATCTTGTTTTCCACCTCATTACATTGGCGTTGTCTATGTGGTTGCAATGTCGACCACCTTTTCTTTTCTCCATTTGCTACATCTGAACAACCATGTCAACTTCAAGAAGGATCCCTCCAAGGTTCATAGAGGACATCGCCACATTCTCGAGAACAACCTCCATGAAGTTGAAGTGCATACTATGTTGGAGTCTGCTTCTCGGGCCAACACTCGCACCAACGAGAGGAAGTCCCCAACAACAATAATAGCCATGCAAATCCCTTTGCCACAAATAATGGGAGCCGTAGATCATAAGCCTCCCTCATCGAGGAGATGCTCAAAGCTATCAAGGAACAAGTTGCAACGTTCCAAGATTTGCAAAGGGACGTCGACGCCATGAAAGTAGTTGAGGAAGACCAGCATAAAAGAAAGAAGAGTGCCATTCTGAAGAGCATTGAAGAACTCCGATGATAGGAGGAAGAGGTGGCTTGCAGCAGTATGAATGCCATAAGGAGTTTAGCAAGTGTGGCCACATCGACGACTCGCACAGACCATCCAAGAGTCCAGCCTACTAGATTTTGAGGCATCATATATAAAGAAGAATAAGTTGCTGGCAAATGCGATTTCAGCCTATGTCATTTGAACCTACAACCTCGCTGAGAGCCTGGCAGAAGATGAAACATGCAATAGTTATCATCGAGCTAACCACACAATCAAGGGAGTCTAGAACCGTGTTGATGAGACTTGGTCGAACACATCAACTCACTCAACCTCGGCATTATCAACAAGAAACCAACATTTCACACCAGATGGGTAATTATAAGAGGAAAGGGAAGTCAGTAATCCAGATGACAATGAAAAGTTCTTGTTGTTTATGTCATGAATTTACAAGTTCCTCAGGATTTCAAGCTTCCTATAGATATTGAAGGATATGATAAGGCAATTGACACCCAAGAACACCTAGATATGTTTTAGTCACGAATGTACTTAGTAAGGGCCTCGATGTTGTGAAGTCATGCTCTCCTCATCACTCTTCGAAAGCCACACTACTAAAATGGTGTAATAACCTCCCTTGAAGTCCATTGACCATTTCTTTGACCTGGGTTCGAAATTCTTGGCTTATTTCACTACTAGAAGATTTAAGCCTAAATCCATGTGGAGCCTATTAGGCTTCTTTTAGCAACCTAATAGCCCTAGGAGATTATTTGGAGCGCTTTAATAAGGAAACGTTATTGTGCAAAGAGCTTAGCACTCAAACCGCCTTGGTTACTCCTGATCAACGGCCTCTAAAATGGCTTGTTTGTGGAGTCATTGGCAAAGAAGCTACTAAAGAAGCTAGAAGAAATTAGAGTTAGAGCTTAAAATTACAATCATTTGGAAACAATGCAGGTAGATTCGATGTTCAAAAATGCCTTGGTATCTAACAACATGGTGGAGGTTGAAAGAACAAAGAAAAGAGTAGTAAGCACGAAGGGAAAACCTCCTAAGGTTAAAGGTTTGCCAAATATACTCCACGATGTCCTTAAATATAAGGAAATCAGCAAACATAAGCCTGCCTAAACCTTGGTCCTTGATGCCTAAAAAGAACATTGACAAGTCGAAGTTATTTGCTTACTACAATGCCCATGGACACTAGGCTAAGGGCCTGTTGGCATATTTGATAAATTTTTAATCCTATGCAGTGTTTGATGTAGTACTGTATAAGATATTATATTTTATATTTTATAATATTATCATTAATTTATAAATAATACTAATATTATAAGTAAATATAAAATCAAATAATAGTGAATAAGAAATTTATATTAATAATTTAAATATGATTTTTGAATATTATATCTATGTAAACATTTATTAATTAAAATTTAATTTATATTAAATATTATTATTTATGTCAATATTTAATAATTATTTATTATTTCAATAAATTATATAAATATTTAATGCACTCTTTTTATATATTTTAATATTTTCTATTTTTAATCATAATTATTTAGATTTTAATTTAAAAATAAACATTATTAATTCAAATTATTTTTATTATAAATTCTTACTTTTTATATTACAAGCTATTTATTATATATATTACTAGTTATTAATTTATAATTTTTATATTATATACTATATATTATTTGTTTTAAACATTTATTTATCATTAAATTTTACTTATTTTATTTTATTTATTATTTATTAATTATAATTATTTTTATTTTTATTATATATAGCTAAATTGATATTGTTTATTATTTTTAATTGTATTTATTTATTATGAAATAATTATATAAGAATTATTTTATTAAGAATTTATTATTATTATTAGTTATTTTAGAATTATTTTAATTTATTAAAATATTAAAAAGAAAGTGATTTTATATGTTAAAAGCTAATTGGGCCTAATCCAGCCTTCCCATGCTGTATTAAGTTATATAGCATTTTGATGTATAAGAAGATAATAATGGAAAAACTTATACAATATATTGTGCGCATCAAACACAGGATAAGAGCATAATGTATAGTATATACTTATACTATCATGCCTAAGTTGATGGTCTCGACGACCCTATGGTGGTCTCGGCAAGAATGTTCAATGTTGGAGTAAAGTGTGTACTAATTGACTAAGGAAGCGCAGCAAATCTTCTCTTCGGATGCGTTCATAAATTAGCATCCTGCCTCTGAACTCTAATATATTCCCAATAGCTGGTTAGTTTTGCGGAGACGAGTCCACCCTGATGGATATGTTTCTTTGTACCTGATTTGAGGAACTAAGCCCTCAAGCAGAACACATAAGGTGGATTTCCTTGTGGTCAATAAGTGCTTAACATATAACACAATCACTAGAAGGCCTATTTTGAATAAGATAGGGGCAATCGCCTACACAACGTGTTTGGCCATGAAATTCATATTGGATCACGAATAGGTAGTGACTTTTAGAGTTGATGAGTTACAGCTCGAAGGCTTTACAATGCTAGTTTGGAAAACCTAAAAGATGCCTTAAGCAACAAAGACTACCATGTTTGGTGAGTGCAAGGCTCCAAGTAATTGAGCTGGATGTGAGGTCAGATATGACCAAACATCGACTAGAGCTTGAAGGGGAGTTGGAAGAAATCCAAATAGGAGCCACCTTGGAAAAAGCCACCAAAATAAATAGAAACCTAGAGGTGAGCCTAAAAGAGGAGCTAATTGAGTTGCTAAAGAGTAATTCTAACTTATTTTCTTGGAAAACATTAGACATACTAGGAATAGACCCGGTTTAACATGTCATAAGTTGGCCATTTACCCTAAGGTGCAACCAGTCCTCAAAGAAAAAGCAACCAATCACTCAAAGAAAAAGGAGAATGTGCCTGAAAAGGCCAAGATGGTAGAAGAGCAAGTCGCTAGCTTATTGAAAGCTAGATTCATAAGAGAGATTATGTATCCTATATGGTTGGCAAATGTGCTAATGGTCCAGAAGGCAAATTGGAAGTTGACGTGTGTGTGGGTTACACCAATCTCAATAAGGCTAAGCCAAAAGACTCAGAACACTTCCTAGCATAGACGTATTGGTTGATGCCACTTTCTCTTTCCATTTCCTTTCTTTCATGGATGCTTATTCTCAATACAATCAAATCCTAATAAGCCCAAAAGACAAGGAGAAAACCGCTTTCATCACCTCCATGGCAAATTGCCTTATAAAATTATGCTATTTAGATTAAAAAATCCTAGAGCAACATATCAAAGGTTGATTAAAAAAGTGTTCAGGAGGCACATCAAAGGCCTGATGGAAGTTTATATGATGACAAGTTGGTAAAGGTTATTTGCCCATCGCTATTTATTTCGAATTTGAAGATGGTATTTGAAACCTTGGAAAAGTAGTATAAGGCTCAACATTTAGAAATGCGCTTTCGCTATTGAAGCTGAAAAATTTTTAGGCTTGATGATAACTCATCCAGAGATAGAAGGCAATCCCGATAAATGTAAAGTAGTTCTATTTTGATGCGAAGTTCATCTACCGTAAAGGAAGTCCAACGATTAACTAGAAGTATTGCTTCATTATCAAGATTTTTAATAACATAAGCCTTGAAGGGCAAATCCACTCTTTCAATTATTTAAAAAGAAAAAGATTTTGAATGGTTTTTAGAATGCGAGAATGCCTTTCCGTGCTTCAAGGAGGTGCTAAGCTCCACCGATCTTAGTAAACTTGAAGTCAGACGACTTCTCATCCTATAGCTTGTTGCCTCTGCAAAAGAACTAGCAAGCATCTTGATGATAGAAGATACAAGGACTCAAAAGTTGGTGTTTTTGTTAGCAAGTCATTAATAGGAGCCAAAGTCAGACATGGTAAACTAGAGAAAGTGGCCTACACCTTGGTATAATGGTGAGAAGATTAAGGCAATATTCCAGGCCCACACGATTGTCACCCAAATCGTCAGCTGATTTAGCATATGCTCCACAAGCTCGGATCTCACTATGGATGATTAATTTGGCAATTTACTTGTTAGAGTTCAACATCAAATACGAACCCTAAACGCAATTAAGGCCAAAGTGTTGGCAGATTTTATGATTGAACTCATAGAGAATGGTCCCTTGTATAGCATCATGTCTGGACATTGTTTGCGGATAGGGCTAAAGCAGGTGGGCAGAATGATCCTAGAACAAGAAGACGATGCATGGATATAGCTCTCCATCAAATTTCAGTTCCCAATATCTAATAATCAAATAGAATATGAAGCAATGATTATAGTTTGCTCCTATCAAAGGACATTGGAACTCGAAAGTTGTGTGAAGTGATTCCCAATTGGTTACATCACAAATTTCGAAGGCGTACCATGCCAAAGATCTTCTAATGCAAATACTTCTAGGAAGTTAAAAAATTACTCTAGGACATTTCAGATTACGAGATAAGGCACATTCCTCGATACGAAAACACAATGGCTGAGAATCATCTGAAGTTGGCGAGTACAAAACCAGGTAGGAACAATAGAATCTTGATTTAGAAAGCACTGAAATATCCTATGATTTTCGATGCAAGTCAGGTTGCATAAGTTAAGAGCTCAGGATGGATGACCCCCCTTATCTCAAATAAAAAGAAGGGCAAGAATTCTGAGAAGTAACCAACTTTTCAATTATTAATGGCGAGTTATACAAAAGAGGAATCTTTCAACCCTTGAGAAATTACATATAAGGGATAGCAACGAAGAAATTGTTAAGGAAATCCATGAAGGAGCATGTGGTCACTACATAGGAGGATGGTCATTGGCATTGAAGATAGGAAGAGTTGGGTATTACTGGAAGCCGAAGCCATGGCTTTTTCCTTCTAAGGCTTCACTTCCTCTAGAGCTGGATCTCGAGCTTCCTTAACAAGCTTCTTCTCCTCATGGGCACAGTTGACCTACATAGGTTCTTTTGAATGAACCACTTCATTTACTTGCACCACATTGGCTGGGCCATCAAATCCCACTAAATCAAGTTTGGCCTTCAGCATGAGCATATGGACATTAACTAAGACTAAGAAGTCAAAATCCTCGACCAAATTGACTCAGAAGAAGGGTTTGAAGGAGAAATGGTGATAGTTGCCTTAGAAGTCACTTTCTTAGGCAACTGAAGATATGTCCACCTTGGAGAGCTTAATCAAATGTTTCCTTTTTTTTTTTTCCACGGGGGTAGCCTGAGTAATAGTTCTAACCTCTAATAGAATAACGTTAGAAGGAAAAGGAGACGATCTTGAGGCGCTAACCTTGAATGTTTGGCCATGGAATTAGAAACATTGGCAGCAATGGCTCTTTGAAACTTGGCAAGCTTGTTCTTTGAGGCTATATTGTTGTTGATGAAGTTTTCTACTAAGAAATAGGAAAAAGATAGTAGAGTTAGTATCCAGAATCAGAAGCAATATACAATAAAGCATGCAAAATTAAAGGCATAAAGATATAGCTTTACCTACCCAAAAGGGCTCGGTCAGCTCAACAATGGTCTTCGGATGTATAGGCTCTGAGCCCAGAACCAATATATATCCATCGAGGGAATCCCCTCTCTAGGATCTATGAAAAACGGTTGGACGCTAGGAGTGCAAAAAATTTGTAAGTACATTCATTTGAATTCTTGGTAGAATGATTCAAAAAGTTCAAACATTTTGTTGTTTTGATGAGTCCAAAAAGAAAGCCACCCTTTCTAGACCACGCCGCTTGGAACAAGCGACTGAAAATATAGAAGAAACGCTTAGAAGAGAGAGGTAGCCCTAGGGGCTAGCAAACGATCTTGAAGTTGAGTTGGTGTGGCCTTAAGCTTCCTCAATATGTCTCTTTGAAAGTTAGAAAATGGTAGGCAAACTCCCAAATGCATAAAGAGCCTCCAAGACATAATCAAAAGTCCCATTCCCCACCTTTTGTTAACACGAGGCACTCCTTCAACCCGAAAGATGCTTCTTTCCAATATGGAAAGAATGAACAATTCTTCCTCATCAATTCATCTATAAAGGCCCCTTAGGACAGAGTCTAAGACGAGAAGGATCTTATAATCCTGGTAAGCTTTCCTCTTGTCCATATCAGAATCTAGAAGACAAAGAAAACCTATAAGGGGAAACCATCACTATTAGAATCTCACACTTTACCAAGAAATAGGAAATGAGATCCTAACTTCATAGCAGAGCACTGAACGTGCATATAATCGTTTCCTGTGTATATCTTTCCTATAGTGGTACCCTAAGAAAGGGCCCCTAACCACCACTAATGCATGGGGCATGCGGTGGTTACAGGAGCAAAATGGGCAGCATCACTGGGATAAATCAATCTCGATGGCTGCCATGACATTACAAATATTCCCAAAATTCCCCATTGATAACGTGTCACACAAGTCGTAACCAAAAACATCATCCTCCAAAAATAAGACAATATGATGCAAAAAATGAAAAGATACTTACAAAGTAGAAGAATAGAAGATGAAGAAATCACAAAGCTTTAGTGAAGAAAAATTTGGACACAATTTCTTCTCTTCCAGAACTACAAAGTGAAAAAGGAAGAAAAAGCAATAAGCTATTTATATCTAATGGAAAAGGCCCCCAAATGCAAAAGCAGGAGTCTAAATGTACAAAAGTGACATTTCACACATATTCTTAGGGGCCAAATGGGCAACTTGTCAAATTTGAAGCGACGTGAATTAAATTTCACTTTTTAGAATGCCACATGGCACCCAGGAATGGTGTGTATTTGAGCACAATGTTAGAGGAAAGAGAAGGTGACATTTGAAATTCAAAAGATGCCTCCTATCTTGGAACAAGACCTTTTGTGATTCGTTCCGCCCTTTAAAAGGACCATAAAATTCATTAAGAGAGCAACCATTTTAGGGAAGTCATTCAACTCATATATGAACTTAACCTTTGAGCACATTATCTCGAAAATCGAGTTAGAGGCACTATTATAGATAAGAGATTAGGCTAAGCTAACAAACCATGGTAAAGTCTAGAGGTGTACAAGGAATGGGTCAGGATGGGTTGGACTAAATTTAACCCGTCTCTTTTTAGACCGACTCACTTTTTAAAACCCAAACCCAAACAGATAATAACAGGATAAATGATTGGGTAAAGCAAGGTAATACCAGCTTTTAAGCAACCTATAAAGATTTTGACATTATATATAGTAAAATTATAAAATTTTACAAGTAAGAAATAAAATTCAAGAGATATTTTGATATATACATTTCAAAACAAACCATCTTACTATAAAAACAATATCAAGTTATCCAAAATGTATATATTTAAACAAAAATTCTTATAATTTATCACTAACTATTATAAAAAAATATAACTATAAAAGAAATTTTGAATTCGAAGTTAGTCGGCCAACCCAAAGCATGATGAACTCTTTGCTTTAAAATTGCACCAGGTCAAATCTAAGGATCCAAACCGACCCAATAAGCTTTGGTGTAAGATGGGTTGGAGATTAAAGGATCTTAAACAAGTCCGAGGACTTCCCCACCCAATTTTCTAAGAACCTCCACGTGCAACCTGTTCCAGAAGCCATGACCCTCCTCTATCCACTTTGCCCATGAACAGGAGAACGTGAGGCTCTCGAGGTGGGAGACATGGTTGGCATCTTGATTCGGGAAAACCACCTCCAGGGCAACCTCTATAAATACCTACAAGGACCCCAAGTATATTTTTTACGTTCACTTGAACACTTATTCTCACTTTAAACCCTTGCTTACTTGCGGTAAATCCTAAGGGTACACCCCCACTCACTTCAGGAGAAAGAGTTTATTGTAACCTTGCGTTCCTAAAACTAATCACCTCTTAGGTAACCAGGTAACACCCTGATCCCTCTTGTTTTTCACCTCGTTACAAATATTAATATTATATTTTGAAATTTTATTAGAGTGAAAGCTAATACTATTATAACTTATGATATTTAATTTTTATTTATTAATTTTAACAATTGATTTGATTAAAAAATTTAAATTTTAAAATTAAATTTATTTTAAAAGTTTACAAACAAAAAATTCTTACTTTGGGATTGTCTAATATATATTCAAGTTTAGAAAAAGAAATGCCTTAAAATCCTAAAAAACTAATTTCATGACACACTTTATTTAGTTGCACATAACAATATTAAAATTTTTAATTTAAATTTTATAATTTTATAATTAAAATAATTACATTAATATATTAGGTCATGATAAAATAATTTTTGTGATTTAGGTTTTGATAATTAGTATGCTTGATTTTTACAAAAATATCAAAATCAAATTTATTTTTAAATCAAAGAAATAAAATGAATTTACTTTAAAATTATTTAAAGGTTAAGATTATGATTAAGAGTAATATTCAATCTTATTTTCAATTATTGCATTACTCATCAAATTTTGTAATGAAAATTCAAACTAATCTATCTATCTTCTAAATAATTATTTTTAATTTTTAATTTCATTTCATGTTGATTTAGTATAATTATTATGTGATATTTCTCTTCAGTTTATTTTAATTACTATTTATTATATTTTTTATCTTCCATATTCTTCATTTCACTTTCTTGATTTTTTATAATCATGCAATTTTTAAATTTTTTTTATTTTTTAAATAAAAATCAAAGTGAATATTTTTTAATTTACAATAACATGTATAAAACATCTTATGAACATACATATAGATGACATGTTAAACTAAAAATTTCACTCAATGAATTTAAGGTAAAGTTAGGAAAATATGAACAGGTTATGTATTCACAAGTGGCAATATTGTTGTCTTATGGCGATCGGTAAAGCAATCTCTCACCACTACCTCATCAAAATGTTCAAACATATTGGCATTTCATGCAACTAATGCAACTAGTGTTAGAATTTGTGGATTTCATATATATATATATATATATATATATATATATATATATATATATATATATATATATATATTATGTGCTATTAAAAAGTTTGATCCAAATTGAAATAATCTAATAAGATTAAGTAAAGGGTCTAAATTATCTTGTTAAGTATGAGTTTATTATGTGTAGAAACCATGTTACCAAAAATTATTAATTTTATGATGGTGTCACAACCCACCTTGATTGTGACTAACAAAAAGGGTACTACCCCTCAGACAAGCTCATACGCTAACATTACATAATAAAATTCCCAATTTACTATAATAGATACTTATTTTAATTGACATATTTAATTCATGAAACTAAATAAACAAATTGGTTTCATAAAACTGAAATCAATTGAATTATATTAATGAATCCATGGTCTAAATAAAAAATATTAAATGATACAATCAAAATAATTTAAATATGGTCTAAAATAGTTTGAGAATTGTCTACATATTTATTGGGGCACATCTAAATATCTAATAAAAACTAATTAAAGAATATAGAAAACTACCTGGCCTCACTATAAAGCAAAGCTTACCACTAAAAATTGTCAGCAACTACTAAAGTATAGAAGTGGTATCTATGCCAACAACTGGATGTGAAAGGGGAAGAAGTTTTTGTGATAATTGAACTCAATGAGCAGATAATCACCTACAGGTGACTTGGGATAACCATAAGTAAATTGCACACAATATGCATAATAGGCGCCGAATATATATATATATATATATATATATATATATATATATATATATATATAAATTAAACATATTAAAACACCAAGAAATTGAAAATATAACTACAATTATATAAATTGGGGGCTCATAGTAGATGATAACTTATACATGATAACTGGATACTTATATGGACCACTAGATATACCAAGATTGATGATTGTTCTATTGTAAATTGCAACTCTAGATGACTAATATCAAATATACATAATCCAACTTAATAATCAATAAATGGAAAGAAAATTGAAAATTTTCTTAATATCTTGTCCGCTATTGACATGATAACAATTTAAATAATAATGGTTTATTTGCAAACCTATACTGTTTAATTGTTTCAGCTAAAAAATTGGGTTCTTTGATACTATATAATTAATTTAATCATAGAACTGATAATAATTAAATAATAATTCAATTTAGAAGTTTTAGTAAGTGTGTTTAATTCTTTCTAAATAATGGGGTGATTCCTATAATGCTAAATAACAATAAATAACTTAACTGGGATACTATGGGATACTATACTAACTATGTAACTAATTTCTAGTAATAGATTTTGCTCTATCATGAGTACTTAATAACTAAACTTAATTATACTAAAACCATTCTTATTATTCTGGCCGCCTGCACATAAAAAAAATCAATAATATTTTAATTACAAAGCAACAATAATTGTTAACTTATTTCTATTAACTGACTGAATCATGTAATGTTAAACAAAAAAAGTTAATTTTAACTGAACGGTTGTGCTAGTTGTTTAACCAAATTCTAGTATTAGGCCAGTCTCAATTGTTAATTAAATTTATATAACGCAATAATTATTCGTACTATTCTGACTATTGTTCATATGGTAATAATTAGTAATAATTAATATGAATTGTATTGTTTGCCTCACAATTTTCTAACAACCAAATGAGTCATATCATGCCAAATAAATAATTGTCATGTTTTCTAAGCTTAATACTAAACTATCTTATGATATCTTCGTTCCTGTTCATATACTAACAATTAAATAATAATTTAATTGTAACATCTTGATAGTTATGAACTTATTTTCTGATAAATTGAGTTATGCCCTGCCAAATAAAATTAAATATATCTCTAAAAAAATATGAACTAGTACATTTTGACAATCATATATAATAAACAATGGTCCCATGCGATTTTAGAAAATAAGGATTTTGATGCAAATAAACAAATTGGAAGTTGTTCTTGAATTTTTGAAGTTTCAAATAACTTACACATTTATTATAATAATTTATAAAAATATTTTTAATGGCTAAAATATAACTATGAGCAACTACCAAGTCACATACGTTGTCGAAAGCACATTGTCACTGTCCAGTGACACAATCGTGAGGAACTGGAAAATCGTTCCAAAATGAAACATAATAAGAAAAGATATATTAGACATGACATGGATGGAACAAGAAAGAGAAACCCATGGGACAACTAACACCATAATGTATGAAAGGAAAGTAAGGGAATTTTTCCTGGACTCCTTGAACACTAATTGGGCATGAGAAAATGATATCTCATGCCCCATCTTGAGAACTAGAGCTTTGTGATCCTTGACTGTGGGTTCCTTGTAATGCCCGGGACAAGCGGGAGTGATCGCCATGCAGAACACGACAAGAAATGGCTCCTGCCTCCAGCGGAGTATGAATGAACCGATTACACACCTAAATGAAGAATCAGTCTATATAGGTATGAGACTATACAGTTAATGAGGGCTTATATGAATTGATTGGTACTACCTATGCCACAAAGATGCATCTTTCTTTTTGGTAGCTCATCGGAAGAACTCCAGTAAGCGTGCTTGACTTGGGGTAATTTTGGGATGGGTGACCTCTTGGGAAGTTTTCCTCGAAACGTGTGAGTGAGGACAAAGCACTGAAAAGGCCATGTTGGTTTGTGGTCATCAATCTCTTAACACCTAGTAATTAACCAAATACACCTAGGTTGAATTAGATTAATGACTAGACTTTACTCTTTACTTTGGTTCTTTCATCGTATTTTGAAAATACTTAGTGAAATTACGAGCCATTTTTTTAAAACATAATTGAAATCGTGAGCCGCGCATAACATAATCGATTAAGCGGTAGTAAAATAAGACATTTAAGAATCTAAATATATCATATTGGCTCCATCACATAACATCCATAATGCACATCACAACATATATACAATAACCTCACTCAAAAGGTGAGTTAAGTTCATACATCATATCTTACATATTCACACCATAGGAAACTATTTATAAGGAAATTCATGCCCCTAAACTAGATGACCTTAAAAGCTGAGGAAGGCTACTCTAAAACTGTATAACACTCTTAGACTACTAAACTCTCTAGGCCACTGTCTTGGAAACGGGAAGAAACCCAATCACTACGAGCTTCCTTGAAGGGGCACACGAATGCACCAGGCTGGGGTCGTGTGATGAGGTACAAGCAGGAGCGGTTCTGTATAGTCAGGAGTTTGGAGACTCACGGCTCCTGAATTTGGCTAAGTGAGGATCCTACACCTCATTGGAGGGCTATATGATAGAACCATATTCTTGGAATTAAAAGTCCGGTAATGGTTCCTAGAAGGAAAATAGTTGAAGAGTGATTTTTAATGAATTTTATCAAACCTTTAAGTGTTTCGTTTTTAGCCCACAAGTTTAGAAATTCTCGGAAATTCTCGGATTTGAACTAAAACCCAAATTTTGGATTCTGAAGTTGTTTGGGATTTTAATTTTTTAGATATTTTATTTGAATCCAAATGGGGGGTATTTCCTTATTTACATTTATGTTTTAAAGTTAATGGATTAACTTAAAATTAAGAAATGTAAATAAGTGAACCTCCTGGAGGCCGCCAGCGGTCATGGGACCGCGGTCAGCAAAGGCCGTCGTAAGAGAAACCTTCTGGAGACCGCAGGCGTCATATGACCGCAGGGCGGTCAACGGAGAAGTGCGGTCCGCTGGAAAGAGAGAGACAGCCCAGGCGGTAAGTTTATAAAAGCGTGTTCAGGCTAGAGAACGCGTTCTCGCGTTCTCTTTTTCTTCTTCATCAATTTTCTTCTCTCTCTCAAATCCATCATTTCCAAGCTTCAAGGTGAGTATATCCTGTTAGATTATGTCTTTATTTCTTCATAATCTTGGATTTGGACCGATCATTTCTTTCATTGTTATCAAGTGGGGTCCTCCTCCAATTTTGTTAGAATAAGGATAGAGCCCTCTAGAGATTATTAGAGTTTAATTTAGAGTTATAATTGCTCTATGGCAGTTGTTGGTGCCATTCCAAGTTCTCCAGTTTGGTCCCATATACTCCAACTTCAACGGTGAGTGGGTTCAGATCCTATGATCCTTATGTTGATCATTAGAGTTAATTTCAGTAAATTATGACGTGGCCATATGATATTAGAAATGAAAGCATGAAATATGTTTTTCTGAAAACTCATGGGACCATTATTGTTAAAAGTGATTTTTATTAAAGAGCAAGAGTATGAATATGATTGTATTAGAGATTTATGAAATATTATAATGATTTCAGAGTAGAGCACAAGTATATGATAGGGTTTTTAGAGAAATAAGTATTTTTATGATGCTAGAAGTATGGAATTCAATATGATTCATAACAATTGCCAAATTAATGTCTGTGGACTTGAAATTGGAATGCCTAAAGAGGTGATCCCTTGGGCATGATTTCATAGTCACAGTTATGCTAAAGTTAGATTGTTAAGTCATATGAGACCAAAGCTTCAGAGTTTCAAGAGTTTTCATGTTTAAATAATTTTATATATATATTAGAGATTTTATGATTTCAAGAATAGAGTTTTAAGAGAAATGATTAGAGATGTTGTAATGATTATATGAATTTCAGAATTTATTGATTTTATATACTAGAGCTTGAGAACTCTAGGATAGAAGACTTTGAGAAAAGATTTAGATTTCTGATTGAGTTAGACGTGGCTGAGGAGACGGTTATGTGTTAACGGGGGTTAATCCGTTAACCTTGGTATACAAGTCGCTCAGGGGCCAGAAAAATAGAAATTGGACCTAGTTAGGTGCCCGAGTTCAAGAGATATTGTTATGTCACATGAATTGTGCATAACCAGAGATTGTTTCTCTAGTAGAGTCCTGTTATTTATGTTTTTTAGAGAATATTTGATTTAAAAGCTGTTATGTATATGTAAGAAAATGATTTCTCAATAGAGTAAGAATTTAGAGATGTTTTCTATGAATATAATTTCAGAGATATTGTACTAACTAGTCTGATGATTATATATGATTATTTATGTTTCTTGATTGTCCCATGAGAGGGTTATGGGTGAGGGCCTACTCGAGTTTTGATGAAACTCACCCTCTCTTCTTTCCATTACAGACGTTAGCTGCCGGTCCTTTTGATCCACCTTATTCCAGGAAAAAAGTTCCAGTTGGCGAGCTTCACTTTGAAGTGAAGTATCTTTTGGTATTTTGTTTAGAAATATAGTGCTCCAGTGTACGTGACGGGTAGGGTCCCGGACCATAGAAATAGATTGACATTGATTTATCATGATTATTTTGTAATTACATGATTCCAATTTTCATGTATACTTTGTATAGAGAGACTCATATATTTTGAGTCACAAAAATATGTTTAGAGTTGAGAAATGACTGTTTTCTAATTTCAGAGAACTATGTTAGAAATGATTATGATATGCTATTAATGATGAATATGTTTTCAAAGATCCAAAGGTTTATTAGAGATGGAAATTTTGTTTATTAAATGGATTTAATATTAAATATGCATATAGAAAGACTCAGAGGTCATGAGGCTTACGTGGAGTGGATTCCACGTGCGGTCATGTTCCCAAGTCGGGTCGTGACAGGTCGCATGGACGATCTTCTTGCTAACCTCCTGGAACAACCGTTTCCTCACTACCTCTCTTACATGTGGGAGAGTAGGAGAGAGCTCTAAGAATAAGCATGGTAGGAGGGTCCTCTGAAGGATCAGTTTCAAGAATATCTCGTTCGTGGATTATACTCTGGAAAACCATAACATTAGATGAGGCGGGATAAGAACGTAACATTCTTTCATCAAGTGGACGTGCATGTTCGAAAACCATTTCATCGCCATAGGGAGAAGTAGGAGAAAAACGATAACTATGGACAGGATGTGCAAAATGGACGACCTACGTAAATAAAAACACGAAGAGCACTTCCTTCAAAGTGATACGAATGATGCACCGGATCATAGTAGAATTCCCAAGTAGAGGTGTCAACGACGGACGAATGTTGCCATTATCTTGAAGACAATGACGGAAATAAAGGAAAGGGAGTGAGAATCTTACTAAAGAATTCTCAGTATATCTCCTTCTACGGTGTCATCATCAAAGTCTCTAGGAATCTCGGGGTTATTATAAAATAGTGAACATACGAAGATTAAATTTTAAGTTCAAGAATTTACTTTTACCGAGATTTGGCCAATTTTAATTATGCGTCTTATAATGCATCATAATCTTAACATGTCATATTTATAATGAACTTTTCTTTTATCATTACATCATATTCCTCATCATCATCATTAATATAACATGCATAGAAGAACATCATATTTCTCATCATCAACTCATGTATGTTATAAGAAGAATATCATAATAGCTACACATGGACATGGTGCACATAATTTATTTCTTAGTACCTTAGGTGACTTTAAAATCTTATCATCCTCATTATTTTCTTGGGCCACCCTATACTCCACCCTTTTGGGAGTAATCTAGGTTATGAGCTCATACCTTACTAGTCGTCACTAGCATATACTTATCCTTTTGATAAGTTAAAGTCCTGACTCTACCCTTTTGAGAGAGAGGGTTAGGGGGCTAGAATCACCTTTTCCACCTATAGTTTGATGGGTCCAAGGATCATTTTCTTATAAATTTTAGTCACCAATAAGTCTTTGCATGTTACAACTGCAATTCATAATAATTCTAACATTTTCATATTTAGGTCTTATTCTAAATAATATATATCAACTATAATCATGCATCTAGAGATTCCAGGAAAGAGAGGTGGGTCACAATGGACACGCTTAAATACCAAATCTTTCCTTAGCCAGAATCTTTCCAAATTGCACTCTTACAGTAATACACTTTCTTAGGAACAGAATATGTCTTTATTTCATGCATAAGTTTTCATTGTTTGCAACAGCAACTATAACATACAAACCAGGGAATCAATCAATGACACCAAATTCTTAATAAGCATCAAATCACATTTTAAGTACACATAAAATTACTAGCTTCCCATAAATTCTTACAAAGTTTTAAAACTCTTTTAGAACTAATTCTTTTTGTTAAACTTGAAAGAAGTCATAGGACTTTAGGCCTAACTTAACCATGGGACCGATTTATAACTTGAAAGAATGTTCATAATTAAATCTTTCACTTAAGATAAAAGGAGCAAGTCTTGAGCTTTAGAGATTTAGGTGACATCTTAGAATTATTACCATGCTATGCAACCTTATTTTAATCTTATCTTTATAAGGTGATAGCTTGGAATTATAAACATGATATGCAATTCCATTTCTTTATCTTTAAGATTTAAGGTGATGACTTGAAAATTAAACATGATGCAAGAACTTGTAATATAAACATGATGCGGCGGTAATCGCATAGGACAAGGAGAGGAAGAAGAGAATCTTAAGCAAGGGCGGTAGTCCGCATAGGACCGTGAGGGAGAAGAGAATTACATTTTTTTTAAGCTCCAATTCTCAAGACTTCTTAAAGAATAAATTCTTTAACTCCAATTATCTCATTTCTTCGCTTATGATTCATAGGCAAGTCTTTGAGCTCTAGGATTTTTAGGTGATGACATAAAATAAACATGTCATGCATTGATTCTTTTAGCCATTATAAAATAAAGTGAGAGCATAAAATAAACATGAGATGCAACTTCTTTATTATCTTTAGAGATTAAGTGACAACTTGAAATTTAAACATGAAATGCAAGCTTGAAATTTAAACATGAGATATGCAAGTTCATTTATTTATTCTTGAGAATTTAGTTATGACATAAAATAAATATGGCTGTGCAAGGCATAAACTTAAACATGGATGCAAGTTCACTTGATCTCTTTACTAGAGCTCCTCCAAGACTTTAAGAAAATTATGATTTCAACCCAATATATGTATCTTAGCAAGACAAAGTAAAAAATACATATTTCATATTCAAACCTCAAGATAAAAATATTATTCTTTAAAGTTTTGCATTAAATGGAATGTTCAAGCTTTAGAGGCCTAACTTGTGATGGATTTACAACCCATATTCAAGGTCCTCATCATCAAGCCATCATTTCATTCCTTCCTAGGCCATTTGGCCGAAACCATGAAAGGAAAATAAGGAAAGAAAAACTGAAATTTTAGAAGCTTTGGGAACTAGTGAAACCTTCAAGTTTTAGAGATCTAACTTGTGAAAGCTTTGCAACCAACACTTAAGAATCTCATCATCAAACCATGGTCTCATCATAAGCTAGGCCATATGACCGAAATACTTTAAAAAGAAAGGAAGAAGAAACTGAAAATAAAAACTTAAAAGAAAGCTCATGAAAACATCATTTTTGAGCTAGAAACATAACTTGTCTTAGCATAAAATGAACTTAGAAACACCTCCCTACCTAATTTGATTTGAAAGAAAGGAAGAGAACTTGGTTTCCTTGAGTGAAATGAAGCAAAATATCCTTGAAAAGCTGAAGGGAGAATTCAGCCAAGAGAAAGAAAGAAAGAAAGCTTTTGGTGCTCCTAAGACTAGAATTTGTGTAAGTTATGAACTAAGCATCTAAACTATCTTCAAGCATGCCTATTTATAGAGATTTTGCAGCTCATAAATGGACAAAGGAAGGAAGGAAATCTGACCAAAAATTAGAGGAAAAAAATAAGGAAGAAAAATCATTTTGTTTGGTGGCTTAAAACATGGAATCATGTTTCCATGTTTTCATGATTCTTTGTTTTCATTCTTTGAATTTTTGTGTAATAATTTTCTGAATTATTACTCAATAATTTCGGCCATTACAGCCTTGTGGAAGAGGATTTTGTGTGTTCCATGTATTATTTAGGTGTAGGCAAGGTATTCATGCAATTTAGAGAATTTACGGTTAAGGGCTTAAGTGAATTACTAAGCAATTTGGGTGTTTTAAGCAATTTTAGGTTCTAATCAATCTAAATAAATAATTTTGACTCTAGATTAGTAATTAGAATTTAATAAGCTTTAATTTGAGCCTAATATTGTTTAGGTTTCGTTAGACAAATCAAAATCTCAAAATTTGCAAACTCAAAGGAGGGCAAAACGGTCATTTTACTTAAAATCCAGGACCATCCGACTTAACCAATGGTCATTCATGGCTTAAAAACACCTTTTAAAATATTTTAGTGAGGTTCGGACTTCGGCACGCAAATTTGAAGTTAAAACGGCCGGGGCGTTTTGGTCATTTCGCGTCGAAACTCAAAATTGAGATTCTTTTGCTCTATTAACACACATAACACAAACAATCCTTTATTATCCTCAAAACATCCCCTTGAGGATGGGTGGGGCCCACGATCCTCATTTTCTGAGTAAAATAACCTCAGGGGCATTTTGGTCATTTTACACGTACAGAAATTGGGGTTTGCAATACTTGAATTGCTCCTAACTTCTCTTCTAACGTTATATTCCTTTATTGAGAATTGTTTGGTCTCAAATTTTATATAATATTTACCTACGGTAATTTGATAATTTCTAATGACAGTAAAGATTAGGTAAAAATTAGGGCGTTACACAATTCATAAACGGGGGATGTTACATTCCTTACTAACGGAGGGAGAATGAGGAGGATAAAATGAAGAAGAGCATTTGAGTGTTTTCTAGAGAGAAAAGAAAGGTGGGCAGCTAGGTTATCTAGGGTGTAGGGAGTGTATGATGTGTCATATTTATAATGGGGTTCAAAACACATTAAATCATGTTCTGACAAGTTTTTGATGCATGTCACATGCTCTAGTGCACATGTGTGCACTACACGCCCCCCACTTTAACTTCGAAAGACACATGCATGCGACTCTGGAGCTTCTTCTACTTGCATTATAGCTTAATTCATATTTAATTCCCAATATGAATGAAATTTGGCCTCTGAGGTAGAAATGACACTTGTATAGATTTAAGTTATCTTTCTAACGCAATGAAAATCACATCGATTAGACGTTAGCTAAAAATATTTCCAAATTACTTGACAAAGGTCATGTTTAGCAGCATGGGAGCAAAGTTGTATTTCAAAACTTGCATTCCAATCTTCACCTAGCATATATGACAACTAGAATTTGGTTTTAAAAAGCAATGCTAGAGGTCTTTTCCATTTCTCTAAAATGTCTCTAATTAGGTTATTACATGTCGTGAAAAACTCGGGAACATGACCACATGGGGAATTCCATCTCCACGTAAGCCTCATGACTTCTAAGTCTCTCTCTATACAAAATATACATTAAAGCTAAAATCATGTAAATATAAATAATCATGATAAATCAATACACTCTATCTCTATGGTCTAGGACCTTACCCGTCATGTACACTTAAGACACTATCTCTAAACAAAATACCAAAAGATACTTCACTTTAAAGTGAAGCTCACCAATTGAGAATTTCTACTTGGGGAGGAGGTGGATTAGAAGGACAATAGTCTAACATATATGTAATAGAAGAAGGGAGAGGGTGAGTTTTATCTAAAACTCAGTGGAGGACCCTACCCATAACCTTTTCAAGGGACAACCAAGAAAATAGATAATCATGTATAATCATAGACTGTTTAATCAATATCTTTGAAATTATATTTATAAAAAAAATATCTCTAAATTCTTACTCTATCGATAAATCATTTTCTACATATATATAACGCTCTTAAATCAAATATTCTTGAAAACATAAACAACAGTAAGCTAATAGAGAAACATGGATCTCCAAGTATACATTTCGCAATGATAATATTGTCTAGCTATGCATGTCGCCATGACATAGCAAATCCTCGATGGGTACCAAACATGGGCCTCACCCTCAAGGCTTTGTTCCTCACCCATGCTACTCCAAAACCCCTCGAGGCACACGGTTGAGAACGCATCTAATAGGGTTAAGGACATACTCAATCCCCCATAAATATTGTTCGCTGAGATTGCCCTAAGGACAACTTTGTACCAAGGTTAACAATCATTTTTTCCAGTTAACTCCTGTTTGTTTCTTCTTTAGTTACTATCCATCTCAATTAGAAATCTAAATCTTTTCTCAAAGTCTTCTACCCTAGAGTTTACAAGCTCTAGCATATAAAATCAATAGTTCTGAAATTCATATAATCATTACAACATGAAAACTCTTGAAACTCTGAAAGCTCTGGTCTTATATAATTTTAACAATCTGACTTTAGCATAATTGTGACTTGAAATCATGCCAAGGGATCACCTTTTTGCAGGCATTCAATTTCAAGCCCATAGAATATGTATTGACAATTGTTACGAATCATCCTGAATTCCATACTTCTGAGTATCATGAAAATACTTATTTTCTCTAAAAACTCTATCATATACTTATGCTCTACTTTGAAAATCATCATAATATTTCATAAATCTCTAAATATAATCATATTCATACTCTAACTCTTTAATAGAAATCACTTTAACAATAATGGTCCCATGAGTTTTCAAAAAACATATATTTCATGTTATAATTTAATGAAATTAGCTTTAATGATCAATATAAGGATCATATGATCTAAACCCACTCATCTTTTAAACCCTGAGAATGTGAGCCCCACCAACTTGACGTGGAAAGCTTAGAATGACACCAACAACTCCACAGAGCAACCATAACTCTATATTAAATGCTAAAAACCTCTAGAGAGCTCTATTCTAACTCTAACAAAATTGGGGAAGCATCAACACTTAACAACAATGAGAGAAATAATTGGTCCAAATTCAGATTGTGAAGAAATAAAGACATAATCTAACAGTATATATTCACCTTGATGCTTAGAAATGATGGATTTGAGAGAGAAGAAAATTGATGAAGGAGAAAAGAGGATTGCGTTTTGCTTCTCGCATTGCGTTTTGTGTGATCTGACCCGAAGCACGGGTTTTTATAAACTTTTGATTGCCTGGGCGGTGAATGACCGCTTGGGTGATCTCTCTCTTCAGCTCACGCATTTCTTGTTGACACCTAGCGGTCATATGGCTAGGGCGTCTCCAGGAATTTCACTTATTTCCATTTATTAATTTTAAGTTAATCAATTAACTTTAAAACATAAATGTAAATAAAGGGAAATACCCCTCATTTGGACTCAAATAAAATATTAAAAAAAAATCAAAATCCCAACAATTCAGAATCCAAATTTTGGATTTTAGTTCAAATCCATAAATTTCCAGAGATTTTCTAAACTTGTGGGCTAAAAACGAAATGTTTAAAGATTTCGTAAAATTAATTAAAAATCACTCTTCAACTTATTTTTCCTCAAGGAATAATTATTGGGATTTTTAATTTTAAGAATATGGTTCTATCATATAGCCCTCCAAGGAGGCATAGG
Source organism: Dalbergia oliveri (assembly GCA_030441495.1). Taxonomy (NCBI): domain Eukaryota; kingdom Viridiplantae; phylum Streptophyta; class Magnoliopsida; order Fabales; family Fabaceae; genus Dalbergia; species Dalbergia oliveri. The sequence continues at coordinate 10,879,836 of JAMLFY010000009.1, forward strand.
GTCCGACTTACGAAATTAGACTTGGCGGTGGGTCCCGGAAAACTCTAGGCTATACAGAACTTGACTACTGACGTGTACCTCGGGATTACATTAGTTGGGCGGAATTAGAAACTAAGGTTTGTATAGTTATAAAAGTTATGGGCCCCAAGTTATATGCATGTATCTTTTCCTGGTATCCGTCATAAAAAGAAAGTCGTAATCTCTAAATTATTCTTATGTATCAACTTGGAAGATTAATAGCCACGTACCCAAACATCAATCAATTCCTCTGGATGTTAGATACGCTTCCGCATCAAATCTTTCAATTTTCTTAATGATTTAACATGTATGATTTTGGGGTTATAAAGATTTAAAGGATTAAGTATCTAATAGCAAGTCGTGAGTGTATATGGTTAAGAGGTATGATTGACCACAATAAGGGAGCTTGCAAATTACTAAGAGTATATGACAAGCCAACACCATTGCATGAGGGCAATGTAGAGTGTATGTAATGCATAGAAAAAAGGGGGTTACGTAAATAGTGACAAAACAAAACATATTTCACCGACATTCTTTTACACTCATGAACTCTTGAAGAATGGTAGAGCTATATTTGTAAAATTTGTTCAAGCAACAATCTGCAAGACCTAATCACGGTGACACTTTCAATTTCAATTTTCAAGAAGCGCGTGCATAGGATTGGAATGCGTTAGCTTAAGGAATTGATGTAATCATTTGAATCTCTTTGAGGAGAAGTTATACTATTATACTCTTTTTCCTTTGTTAAGTTGTTTTTCATTGAGTTTCTCTTAGCAAGTTTTATCGAGACATATTCATAGAATATAGTCATCGGAGAAATATCGTGAAACATATTTCACATGTGATGTATGACTACACTAGGCCGTTAAAAGTGAAGGTTGATAATTATAGTTGTAACCATTTTACATTAAGGGTCTTTATATTAGCATATGTAACCTCGCTCCATTATTGATGTTTAGAGTCCTATAGAAAGGGCATGTTCCTCAAGAAATTAATAGTGACTATATTGTTAGTTCTTGAAGAACTAGACTTCTTGAGTCCATATTTCTATTTGTTCAACTTTCTATTTTTCTTGTCTTATTTTATTCACAACCTATTGTAGTTTTTCTTTTCAAAAAAAATTATTTCTACTATTCACATTCTTCACTTAATTTTCCCATTTCAACCAGCCGTCGTTCATCCTAGCTCCACATCACTTAATCACTTATATTTGTGCTAACTCTAATTTTATTTTGCTAGCTTTCTATTTGCGGTGTCACTTATATTTGAATTTTCTTTATTCATTTTATATAAACTTGATTATGTGACGCATTAAATTTGTTTTATGAATGCAAAACGAATATACAGATATTGTATAGATATATTGAGTGAGGATCATATATAAATGAATAATACTATTAAATAATTAAATGCTTCAATATCTATACAATATAGAAATAAACACACACACATATATAACTAATTAATACCCAAAAACACTTAAAAAGTTAATACCCAAAAAAATAACACGGCTTTATATATATATAATGATAAAAATTATTTGAGTAATCTTTTATGCTTAACTATAAATAAGTAAATATATTATATAAGAGATTAATTTTGATGCACTGATAATATTTTTTTATCCGTCATCCAATCAAATCATTCTATTTGCTTGGATGACTTTTTAAATAGTGAGTATTAAACTCAATTGTCTTTGCTGATGTAGTAATACATTATTAGATGATATTGCATAATAAATGTATTTGTCTTATTATCATTTTATTTTTATTTTAAATATTTAAATAAATTCCAATATTTACATGCATTTTGAATTTTATTCTTTTTATATTTATCTTATAATTTTAGGGAATTAATTAATTATCAATTATGATATTAAAAAAAATAAAAATGAAACACCAGATAAAAATTCCCTTTAAATATAATAGTATAAAGAATATGAATTTCATTACATTAATAGTCTTTTGCACCGGCAACATGGGTTGAAATGAAATCCTGTATATGGACTGATATAGGCTTGTTAGAAAGATTGGTATTGTTTTATATTATTCTTTCTTTTTCAAATATATAGGCTACATAGGCTAATTGGTGCTTATTATGCAATGTGCATGTGATGTAGTAATTGCAGTTACCTTTTCAATCAAAGGGTCAGAGTGGCAACGCAACACGATCCAAGTTAGAAAAATCAAATATACTATTTTTTTTAACCTGTTGGGAGGACCAGCGTGTAAGACAGGGAAGGAAGCGAAGCAAAGCAAAGCAACAAGCTTTTGTCATTCGTTGAGACGTATTCTTCTGTAGCAAGGAAGGACAGCGAAAAAAGATTAAGGAAACATGAAAGAAAAAATGGAAGGAAGGAAGAAGCAAAGAGAAAGAATGCAATATTCTATAAAAAAAAAAAACAGAATGCAATATCCTTAAAAACAAAAGAAAAAAGGAAAAACCTTCTACAGAATTAAGATAAGCAGGAAAAAAAATCGATTACACAGAATAAAGATAGACAAGCGAAAATAACTCACAAAAGATCCAAAATAACTCTTCTTCTATTAGATGTTTTTATTTTATTCTTATTTCAACGTAGAAGCATATTACAATATGCTTTTAGTGAGAATCAAACTTGGGCTTTTCAAGCAATGTATAATTTGATACTTATCTGTGATAGCTTGTATCTCAGGGCTAAAGCTCCTATTCTTGTCAGTAGTTCATTCTTAAGTCATTTATTAATATTAAGACACATTATTGTTAAACCTTGTTGGATGCATTGACAATAAAATTGGACAAACTTAACTTTTCGCTAAACTTAATTGTATCCACAAAAAAAAAAAAAGCTCTAAGATTGTGAAGCATATGATTAGCTAGTAACTTTTAGTGTTTCTAAGATTTTAGTAAGTCTTAATTTAATAAGAAAATATAATATTCCATATAATCAGCAATAGTTTTAGTGCTAAAATTTATTTAACGGCAAGTGCATCTCTAAAAAATTGGGGCATTTGTTGATTCATGTTAATCACTAGCGTACAGAAGAGTACTCCAGGAGAGCCCACAGAAAAAAAGAAAGTTACGCTTATCTTTTTTAATATTTTTGTGTGAATTTTTTTCTTTTTTAATTAATGGTACGCGGTTGGTTGGTTTGTTTCACCGGTTTCCGTTAATACTGCGTGCGTTAGAGTGGGTTCCCGTTTGACTCTCTCTCTCAACCAACTTTATCCTGGCCTCGTTGTTTATATATATATATATATATATATATATATATATATAATTTTAATTATTTAATTTAATTGTTAAATTTAATTTATATTTATTATATAAAATTTAAATTTTATACCATTATCTAATCATATAATTTTATTTATATAATTTTTCAATAAATAATGAGAATAAGAATTAATTACTTTTCCTGAAATGATAATATATAATTAAATAATAGTCATTATATAAAAATTAAATTAATTTATTTCCCTTTTTTTATTTCATTCTTTTCCTTGATATTGCTTCTTATGCTTTTTTTTAGAAGTAATGATAGGATAATTTTAGATTCATAGTGAACCCTATAGGTGATAAACATATCAACTACTCAAGGTATAATTTAAAGTAAAAAATATATAAATATTATAAAAGCATTCATTAAAATTATGCCACATATAAAATTTATCATAAACTTAAGTTTATATTAATATTTTTTTTATTTGTTTAGAAGTTTCTTCTTTTATTTTGTTTGCTATTAAATAGGGCCTTAAAGACCCGCAGTTGCTTCTTTTATTTTATATATGATATATTATATCCATCTATTAAATTAGATGCAGTCGAGTGCGACAAATTATATTTTAACCTATCAAAGAAAAATTCAAATATATTTTAAAATATTTAAAATTTTAGTATAAGAAGAAATTTTTTTATAATAATAATAGGAGCAGAAGAGTTCAAAGCACACTTCTTACGCGTCTTTCAATGTAAAATCTTCGCCTCTCCGAGTAAGGTACACATTCTTCTGTTCTGTGTCCTTATTTTTATTTCCTAAAAAAGATAATAAAAATACTCTCTATTTTATTTATTACTATTAAATGAAATTAATTTACTACAATCTTCTGAAAAGCATTGGGTTTACACCTTTCACACTGGAACCTGATATCCTTCCCGTTATTTCGATTTTATTAATATTTGTTTCCCATTCCACCTGGCAAAAATAAATTTAAATGATTTACCCAGTCAAAATTCTTTGTTTCTATTTTCCTCCATTTTAATTTTATTTCTTGAGCTATTTGAATTTTTGAGCATTTGATTCCAAGATTCATAGGAATTTTTTTTATACACTTTTTTGTTTTTTTTTTGCAATTGGTAGGTAATTATAGGGTTTTCACAGAATTTTTCAATAGACATGCAAATTGAATTTTCAATTTTCATTTAGGTTTTGTTCACTGCTTTGATTTCCATAGGAATTTCCCTTGGTTCATTCATTTGTACGCAATCAGAAACGTGAGAACAACCAAGTTATCTTTTTGTTGCATTGGGTGGGTATTTTGATGCTCTGCATTTGTTTCTTTCTATTTGATTAATTTTATTCTTTTTTTCCCTTTGCAGTTTTTAATTTTTCTTTTGTGGTAAGTTAGTTTGCTAATAGAGATTAAGTAGAACTGTAGAAACTTTTTCTTGGTTGTCTCCTTGATCATTTTTGTGGACTCTAATGAGGTTAGTCTAAGGAGTCTCTGCTGTTTTTTGTTGCAGGAATAATTATTCAGTTAGGTTTTTCTTTTTTATCGTAATTTTGCATTGAATGGAACAGTTGAAATTGGCTTCAGCATCTGACACCAGAGAGGTTGGTTTTTCAAACCCTAGCAATGTATTGAATGTATCTGTTTCTGGTTATGCATTTCTGGAATATTTTATATATCTTGCTCCTCTGTTTGAATCTTCCATCCTCTGCTTTTGTGGATCACAGTTTCCTGATCTTGCTTTTCTTGTTTGTGAAATTTTTGAAGATGTTTGCTATTCTTGGGGTAACATACCTTTGTTTGTTTCTATTTTCTCGTTCTGCATATTTATAACATTGTGTCATTGTTGTTTAACATTTCTACTTTAGTTTCTGAGCTAATTTCTGCTGTTCAGAAGGATGATGAAAAATTGCTTGAAAAAACTCCTGCTGTGATTCTGTGAACCCTTAACCTTTTCCTGTTGCATGGTCTTTATGATTTATGCGCTAAGCGCTATGGATTCTTTTCTCGATAGGGTTTAGAAGGGTTAGAAATTTTTCATCTTGGTGGTGGTGGTTAGTATTGCCTTGTTTAGCCTGTTGGAATGTCTTATATCTGGAGTTAATATCTCCCAATCATTTGGTAATTACCTTTTTTTTTTTTCCAATTCAAGTACAGGAGTTGGTTTCATCCACGTGGTCAGACAAGGCTTTCTTGTTGTCATACAGTATTTGGTTTCGTGTTTTTAGTTACCAATGTTTCTTGTTAAAACTTCATCCTAGATTTGGTGAATGTTGTGTTTGACATCATTTACTATTTCCTGTTCTGGAATTCCTTCTAATCCAAAGTGATTGGGGTAGCAACTAGCAACAATTAGATTAATTTAACAATGAACATATTTTTCACTAGATACCTCCCAGATGAATGAAAATAATTGCAATACCTATTATTCAATGTCTGTTGAATATTCTGATTCTTGATTTTTCAACCAAAAAAAAAAAAATGGGGGGAAGTGCCACGTCTCGTAGTTGCTCCTTTCAGGTGTTCTTCACTGTTGGTAGTAGTATTAATTAGAACTGTAAAATTTAGAGTACTGAAATTTAGTAAATGCTTAAGTTAACATTTTAATTAACATGTATCAACTTATGAATTTCTTCTTCTGAAAAAAGAAAAAAAAAAGAAAGAAAAGATTGAAGCTAGCTATAGTAACCTAAATGAAACTTGAGTGTGAAGTGCAGCCACTGTTTTGGTCTTGCATTTCATGCAGAATTTTTATTTTTATTTCTAAATTGTGGCACCCAATAAACTTTTGATTTTGAGCCATCTCCAGTCCTGCTGCTCTGGTTTGTTTACTCTGCTACTAATCCCATCCGTTCATATCTAACTTTTGAAATTTATTTGAGGAAGCTTGTGATCAGAGAGGTCCTCCTTGCGAGTTCTATCAAATTAAGACTTGTCTCATGGTACCACCTCATGGTCTCAAATTTTTATAACTTATTTCAGAACACTAGATTGGGCTTGGTCAATGATTTAGTTGCTATTCTGTCAAGTCTGTCCTAACTAGAACTTTGGAATTTTACTCATGGTTTCTAGTTTTTGTAATATGAATTCATGACTATCCCTATTGTTATTTTCCTTTGGTTTGATATTTATATTCAACTTTGTATTCAATTTACTGTTGAATGTACTTTTGGTGTGTTCATATTTTTTATCATTTACCACTCATCTTTGGCATTAAGCTCTTTCACATGTTTGTATCAAATCCTTTGGATATGTCTGGGTCACTATAACATGAAGTCATACTTTTCTTGAATTCACTGTTTATTCAATGACTAATTTTAGTGAGGCTGCTTCTGTAACAAATTTAGTGTTCTTACTTATTGGCAGGATTCTCCTCTTAAGCCAGAGCCAAAAAATAACAATGCACTGGAGTCTTCTGGCAGTCCAAGAAGTAGAAAGGTATGTAGTATGGTCTACTGTGTTGGGTAAGTGTGATGATTTGGTGTTCAATGAATAATACTATGAATTTTTCTTGCTCTTCTTTGGAAAACTAGGAACTACTAGTTTGAAATTTGAAGTAATTAAACTTTTAAACGTCCTGTCCTTAAAAACCTTTTATTACTGCTCCACCCCTTTCCATCTTGAATTAGATAAGCTTGTTTATGAGCAATCAATATTTATGTTGGTAACCATGAGGTGATTCTAATTTGAATCATCTATAACAGTATGCTCATGAAGTCGATAACGAATTTCAGTTTTCTAAACATATTGCTTGTTACTGATCCAGGTATCAGCTAGATGGGATCCAGTTGAGGCATGCCGACCTATAATTGATGAAGCACCTGTATTTTATCCGACTATTGAGGTGCTTATTATTATTAAATCTTCATATTGTTGCTTTGGTAGCTGTAATATTGAATTTCTAACAATTTTATTTCTTGTTTTACTCTTCTTAGGAATTTGAAGATACACTTGACTACATAGCAAAAATACGGCCCCAAGCTGAACCCCATGGAATATGTAGAATTGTCCCTCCTGCTTGCTGGGTACCCCCTTGCCCTCTCAAGGAGAAAGATCTATGGGAAAGTGCTAAATTTCCCACACGTATTCAGCAAATTGATTTGCTTCAAAATAGGGAGCCCATGAGAAAAAAAAGCAGGGGCAGGAAAAGAAAACGTACAAAGCACTCCAAAACAGGCACATGTAGGAGACTTGCCAATTTGAGTTCAGGAGCTAATAATGCTTCTGAACCTGACGAGAAATTTGGATTCCAGTCAGGCTCAGACTTCACATTTAAAGACTTTCAACAGCATGCTAATTATTTTAAGAAATGCTACTTTCGGTTGAAAGATGCTAATGGAGATGAAGTTAGTGATAACAACCTCCAGAACAGATGGGAGCCCTCTGTGGAGGAAATTGAAGGTGAATACTGGCGCATTATTGAGCAACCAACTGATGAGGTCGAGGTATTAATCATCATTTATAGGCGACATATTGGTCTTGCTGTTACAAAATTGTCCAAACAGTGTGTATGTTACTGTCATGTTGTAGGTGTATTATGGAGCGGACTTGGAAACTGGTTCACTTGGAAGTGGTTTTCCTAAAGCATCATCCTTAACTAAGAGCGACTCAGATCAGTATGCTCTATCTGGGTGGAATCTGAATAATTTCCGCGACTACCAGGTTCTGTTCTGAGTTTTGAAGGAAGTGACATCTCAGGAGTTCTTGTGCCATGGCTGTATGTTGGCATGTGCTTTTCATCCTTTTGCTGGGTAAGTGGTGAGAATTACTTTATATTCCGACTCTTAAAGCTTTTTTCTTCATGAAAGATATTATTGAAATTTTATATTCTGTTTATTTTAGAGAAATTCTAGTTTTCTTTAGAGGTTTACTGGTCAAAATAAATAAATAGAAGTAACAGAGATGATAGAATGGCTGCTACCTCTTCTGTCATCATTAAATCATGCCTCGTGCAATATAACCTTAGAGTGTTGGCAGCTACTATGTTCTAGGTTCCATCTCTTTATGTTGACATCTTTGAAGTATTGAGCCATAAAACTATTAACAGATGTCTTGAATTTTGCATCTTGTTTAAAATTCAACCAATTTTTTATAAAGCCTAACAAATTGTCATCATTGGCTGCTTCTTGGCACAGCATGTTGAGGATCATCACCTCTATTCGCTCAATTATCTGCACTGGGGTGATCCAAAAGTATGGTATGGAGTACCAGGAAGCCATGCTTCTGCTTTGGAAGATGCAATGAGGAAGCACTTGCCTGATTTATTTGAGGAACAACCAAATCTACTCAATGAACTGGTACATGCTACAGCTTGTACTTTCCTTATTGCTTGGAGTTGTTGACAAGTACTTTTTAATGCTCCTTTATTTGTTTCCATCTAGACTAATGCAAAATGTATATTTTTTTAGTGCAATTTTCTGTTAATGCTTAATGTATTTATGGAATTTAAGAAAACTATAATCTTCAATCAAAAAGAAAAATTTAAGAAAACTGTAATCATTGATGGTTTTTTGAAATGTATCAAGTGACACTGCTGGTTCATTATCCGGTAAAGGTGTGGCATGCTAATAAGTCCAGTGTAAGATCCCTTTATATGCAGACTTATATAGTGGAAATTATAGTAATTAGGTATTAAAGAAGAGAGAGAAGATATAAGTTATTCTCCGTGTGAAAGTTTACTTTAGATTCTACGGAATTCAGCTGCTAGTGTGTTTTGGGAAAAAAATAGTGACTAAGGGTTGGCAACGTCTTAATTGCATAATTGTTCCTTTTGACAATTATCCTTCATGGGTAAGACACCATTTCTGCTTTAATATTGCTGCAGTGATGTTCATATATCAATGCATATAATCTTGCACTCCTCATGTAGGCCTCAATCATACTTGTACTTAAAAACAATAATGATAACACTAGTTTATCTCCAGAACTTGCCAGTGCATCTGTTTGGCAATATACAAATGTTGGATTTTTAATATTCTATGTACATTACATTGCTTCTATGTTTGGAACTGTATTGCAATCCTAAGGGTTATGATTTCCATCATTGAGCAGGTTACTCAGTTATCTCCTTCGATTCTTAAATCTGAGGGTGTGCCTGTATATCGCACTGTTCAGCATTCTGGGGAATTTGTTATTACTTTTCCTAGGGCATACCATTCTGGCTTCAATTGCGGCTTCAACTGTGCAGAGGCAGTAAATGTGGCTCCTGTTGATTGGCTAATGCATGGGCAAAATGCTGTTGAGCTTTACAGTTTGCAGTGCCGTAAGACATCATTGTCACATGACAAGCTGTTATTTGGATCAGCGCAGGAAGCTGTACAAGCCCTTGCAGAACTAGCACTTCTTGGAAAAGAAACTCCAAAAATTTTGAAATGGAGAAGTGTCTGTGGGAAAGATGGAGTTCTGACAAAGGCCGTTAAGGTAATGATCGTCTCACCTTATCCTATTTGATCATCTCTACTTCCACAAATCTTGAAAAGCTCAATAAAATTTTGGAACTCATTTATTATATAGGTTTAATTACCATGTGGATAGCTGATTCTTTACTCAATTGTCTTGTTACCCTTATTTTTGACAGACAAGAATAAAGTTGGAAGAAGAGAGGCTAGAATGTCTTGCAATTCATCTCAAGTTGCTGAAGATGGACAGAGACTTTGATTTATATGAGGAAAGAGAATGTTTCTCTTGCTTCTATGACTTGCACCTATCTGCTGTGGGTTGCAATTGCTCTCCTAACAGATATTCTTGTCTTAAGCACTCAAATTCATTATGCTCCTGTGCAATGGACAAAAGATTTGTTCTACTCCGTTATACAATTGATGAGCTAAATAAATTGGTTGAAGCATTAGAAGGAAAGTCACCTGCTATTGAAATGTGGGTAAATAAAAGCTTTGGAAAGGTTTCTACTGATGTTTGCATATATAAACCACATGTGGAGAGAGACATGTACAAATCCAAGAATGATGAAGAGAAAAGCTCAATCGGTTGTGCAAGAACAAAGGATAACTCAAATTTAAATGTACTTAGCAGGCCTTATATTGATGTTACTTCAGAGATAGTGCAGTCTAGGTCTCAACATCAACATGTAACTTCTGGTGCATCATATGCCACTATAGATAGTCATTATATTGATAAAAAATTGGTGATAGAGAATGGAGATAAGGTGAATCAGGCAGATTATTTGGATTTGAATGTTGATGTTATATATGGTGAAAATGAAAACGATTTTTTATTTATTGCTGATAACCATCATAATAAGGGCCATTCAATGGAGAAAAAAGTATGCCACTCTGATTCCGGAAAGAAACAAGACAACACAGAACTTGGTGGTAAGGGTAACCTATCACACTTGTTTTGTGTTCCCAGGACAAAATTTTCATCATGTTCAAGGGATGTTCACTATTCATGTACGTTAGATGGTGGAAAATTTGAAGTAGATCTGGAAATGGATTCTCGTTCAGGAAAGCAGCCTAGTAGTATATTTAAAAAGAAAGTCATTGACACCATGGACACAACCATATCTTTGACCGGTGAAAGCTATCTCATGCAGTTGTTTGGTACTACTGTGAAGCTTGTAAGTTTGGGATCTGTTGTCCATGGAAAGCTTTGGTGCAGTAAGCAAGCAATATATCCGAGAGGTATGCCACAGTAGGATATTTTCTGCAATTAGATTATACCTTTGACAGTTTTTTTTCAGGAGTTTAACTTTTCTATATTTTGGTAAACTTGTGAAGGATTCAGAGAGTCGAGTTATTTTCTTTAGTATTCTTGATCCAGCAAAAATGTGTAGCTATATTTGTCAAGTTGTTGATGCTGGATTTCTTGGACCACTTTTCAAGGTATCATTCCTAACCTGGTTTCTATTTTATGTTTGAAATCATATTGACAAATTATGGTCTCTTGATCTTTGTTATATTTAGTCTATAGCTGCATATTTTATCAGTTTTAATTGTCATGAAATCGATAGTCTACTATTGTCTGAAATTATTGAAACTGACAAAATATAAATGCAACAGAGTGATAACTTTACGGGGGTTAACCAAATGATGCAACTATGAAATATTTATTAATTTTTTTTAACTATATATAGTTTTTTCTTTTGGTTGTAGTTTGTATTTTTTTGCATTGAAATGTCTTTCAATCCATGTATAATTCTCATTCCATTACATATTATCTTTCAGGTTACCATGGAAGAACATCCAAATGAGGCTTTCACTGATACCACACCAGACAGGTGCTGGGAATCAGTTCTAAAGAGACTATGCCATGAAATCATCAGGCGTAGGAGTCTAGGTGAACTAGAACTTCCTCCCTTAGAATTTCTGAAAAGCATAAATGGTCTCAGAATGTTTGGCTTCCATTTACCATCCATTATCCAGGTACTGTAAACACATGAATCTTACATATATATTTGCCCCCAATTTAGCTAAAATTAATATCACTGGTGTATGCTTTTACTAAAAATTATGTTCCATTGTTCAAATTTCTTTACCAAATTGTGTTGAACTAGATTGACATAACTAGCTTATTATGGTAAAGTTTGTTAAATAAATATTGAATTAATTTGGGTGTAATTCAGTAAAAAATTTCAAATGACTGTTTCCCTGGAATTATGTTATCACTTCTAATGTTCTATTTCTTTGGCAAACTTTATCAGGCCATAGAAGCTCAAGATCACACTCATCAGTGTGTGGAGTACTGGAATCACAAAGTTGTTCCTGCCTCTTCTGGCAGTGCCATTGATAACTTTAAGTTGACGGATGGTTCAAGTAGCAACTCTTTAGGTGTCAATACCAAAATTTTTGGTATCAATTTGATTAAGCAGGAAAAGGGTGACATGGGTGGAAGTTGTCATTCCCTTGAAGAGGTGAAATCAATATTACAAGGATTGCTTAAAAAGGCAAGTCCTAATGAGTTAAGCACAATGCATAAGTTATTCAGTTCTGATGCTTTGTGCTCTCAGTGGAGAACGGCATTCTTAGCACTAATGGAGGAGATCAATAAAGCTTGTGGGAGAAAACAAGAATAAGCTCTCAGTTCTTTGACTCTGGATAGGATAGTCATTTTAATTTAGTCATTAGGTAGGTCCATTCTTTTGCAGATCAATTAAACTGAAGTAGCTGCGTGAACCGGAGATGTGCCCGCAGCAATCATTGACCAGATTACAGATTGATAATGCCATTGACCCCATTCAGACTTTCCTTTGGAAAGTATTTTGCTTTTTGAGGTTTAGCTTGCTTGGATTTAAGGTTCCATATATTTGTCTCCATTCTCTCTAAATTCCTGTATATACACAGAAAAACAGATGCTGCTGTTATAATTGATGACAAACAAGAGGGAAAATGCATGGTGACATCTGATAGTCAGAATGCTCATGCTCCTCTGCTCAGAATTTTGAATATCTGATCTTAGTCTTGCGCAACAGCAAATGTATACATCCTCATATCCTGCTTTGTTTGTCTTCAATTTGGGGTGGCTCCCTTACAAATAATATTCTACCCATCAAACCACCAGAGAATACAGACCATGCATAATAATGCCATTTATGAAGGATAGGATTTTGCTGGGGAAATTATATACTTTTCCTCTCAAATGTTATGTAATATCTTCTTAGCAAAATGTGCCAAAAATCGTGTACCAAATACTACGGTCATATGGTCTGTAATATCCAAGTTCTCTCCGAATGGGTTGGGGAAAATAATAAAACAATAAAGTGCTACTTGAGAAATAGTTCAAAATGAATATATAAGGGTACGTGGTTTTAGTTTTTATTTTTTTTAAGATTTTGTGAAGGAAATATTGGAAATTAAAAATGAAAATTGAATATTAAAGTTTGTAATTTTCAGAATTTTTAGTATTTCTTTTATAAAATCTAAAAAACTAAAAACTAAAATATAAAAACTCAAACTAAATAGACCCTAAACTTCTGTTTTGTGGATCTCATCATTAATATATTAAGTTTTCGGATAAACTTAAAATGGAACCTGTGTGTGAAATTTGTAATCTTTGTGTTTTTTAAATGGAACCTTGTTTTTGCCTTAATCTCATCGGCTCCTTATTTTCAATTGTATTTCGTTTATTTTAAAATTGAGCTTATGATATTAATGATTGTAATTTTTTTTTTTTGGAGAAGTTAAACAGAGCAGGGGCTAACTCCTAATGTTAATTAATAGCATAATATTAAGAAAGCTTGTAATTCTGTTGCCACTAAAACTTAGTTCGTAAGATTGGGGTAAAATTTTTCATAATGTTTACATTTTCACTAGATAACAAATAAGCGCATCAATTAACTATATGAAACAAGAGAAGTGTAAGTTTCATTTTTTTCCTTAAATAAGAGCTAGTTTAGCTTTTGGTTCGAAATAAATTTCATTTGAAAATTGACTGTATATGATCGCCTTCATTGCTATGCAGTAATTAAGTTGATGCTTAAATAATAATTTGATAAATTGAAAAAGAAAACAGTAATTTGAAATAACATATTTCATGTTCAAAAACATTTTTCACTTGTAATTTTATATGAACAAGTTTTGTTAGAACAATGCGTGAAATCGTAAAGAAATAAAATCAGTGTTATAAATTCAAATAACAAGTTTTATGCTCATCACAAATATTTTCAGAAGTAACTTTATATTAACGAGTTTTAGTATATATTACAAATGAAAACAAATTACTAAAATGAGGAGTTGGATCCTCCAAATTAAGATACTATTCCAACACAACAATCAGAAATCAAGAATAAAATATTATTTCAATATTCACTTTTCATCATTAGGTGTATTTGATTAATAGAAGAAATGGGGGTATTCACATCAAATAATAATAAAATGAATATCTTAAATAATATCTTTAAGTGTTAAAATAGCAGGCGATCAACAAACACCAAAACCACCAAGGGAGCTTGGAAAGAAACAATCGCTGACCAAAAGAATTGGAGGAGAAAATTCAGAGAGACCAAATTAAAGAAGAAAAATAAAACCGAATTAAGCAGAAGCAAAAGGAATCACTTTGCGTCTTTGGCTCCTCGAATTTTCTATACATTATTTGTTCAATGCGTGAGTGGAACCAACCAACTATATTCGTCGCTAACAGTAATGGAGAAGATAGCTCCATTAATCTATTCTATTCTATTCTAACATGTGTGCATGAAAATAGTATAAATGCAACTACCATTTTCAAATCACGAAAACTCTCACCAAAAGAATTTCAGGTAATTTTGTTTTGTTCAACACTCGTTGCACCAAAGAAGACGAGTTCTTGAAGAAGAATGACGAGGGCCAAGAACGGCACGTGGACACAGAGATAGGCATCGCCGGCGGCGGGAGCACCGGATCTCCAGCCGGGCCCGGTGGTTTCTCCGATTGGCACGAAGGGCGGCGGAGGAGGGGGGACGCCGTCGCCGAAGAGGGAGTAGTCGAGTACGGCGGCGACGCCGTGGACGGCGACGGAGGCGGTGGAGTAGAGGTCAGGGTGGGTGATGGGGATGGCGTCGAGGGAGAAGTTGGCGGGGAGTTGTCGGTGACGGAGATGGACTTGCCGGGGAGGAGGGTGGGGAGGCGGGCGTTGCGGCGGAAGAGGAGGAGGTCGGAGAAGGTGAGGCGCTGTGGGACGACGTGGTATGGGAAGAGGAAAGGGTCGAGCATGATGTTGTTGTTGTTGTTGTTGAGGAGTGTGGTGTCTTGTGGGATGAAGAGTGTGGCGCTGAGTGTTGGGTTTGAGTTTGACATGGTGAGGATGCTCACCCAGATGCTGAAGTCTCCTGCTCCTATCAGTGCGTCTATTATGTTGTTCAGCTGTGGTGGCAGGGATGGTGGTGGTGGTGGTGGAGGGAGCGATGGTGATGGTGATGGTGAGGGGAGTGTTTGGGTGGTGGGGAGGGTTGTGATGAGGAGGAGGAGGAGGAGGATGGGGAGGTGATGATGGTGGTGGCTGGTCTCCATGAGAAAGGGAGCCATAGAGAGAGTGAGGGTTAGAGAAGGGTTTTGTTTGTGTTCTTGAAGGAGTTGGTTTCTTGGTTTTTAATAGTAACGGGTGTGTTTGTTCTTTCTTGTTTTGAGATTGAAACTTTAGATGAATGGGGTGGGTGTGTTTGTTTCTCTTTTGAGATTGAAAATTTAGATGAATGAATGTCATTAGCAGTGACAGATCTTTAACTAGACCATGCATGGCGCCATGAGATGACCCCTTGCGCCTCCTTCCAACCCAAGATTTTGTCTTGAAAACTTAGCTTATGAGAATTGTGTGTATAATATTTTTATACAATATACTTATAACATAGATAAAAGATCAAACAGGTGGCAGGTCCAGGGAAATAAAAATTGAAATTGGTCCATCACCTTATTTATTTTTTTGTCATATAAGTATGTTGTATAAAAATAGTATACATATATCATTTGTCTTAACTTATATGTACTGCAATGTTATTCTGATATATCTTTATTACTATTAAATAAGATGATAAGTGGGAATAAATAAAGACTATTATTTCATCCAATAATAATAAAAAAAATTTCCAAATGGGAAACTCACTAGAGCGACATTATTGTTATATAAATTGAGGGAGAGAGGACGACTAGGAAGGGAGGGAAAGAGAGTTCCAGGGTGAGTGAGTGAGAGAAGCTTTGCATGGTGCTGCTCTATATAAATGCAAAAATGTGTTATTTAAACATTCCAAAATTGGGTATTCATTAAGGGTAAGAATAATTTGGTCCTTCAAATCTCTTGCACCTTTACATAATCCTTACTTAATTCCGTTAAAATTACTAGATTGACCTTCATTTTTATTTTTATTTTCCTAATTCCTTCTTCCAATTCCTTCCCTTCCCTTACCCCTCTTCTATTTCAACCACTCTTTCCCACTAGCCATAGTCCCCGCCAGGTTCACAATCACTTAGCCCAACTATATGACAGCGTAGTTTTAATCTGTTCTTTTGGTTACATAGACCCCATTATTGTGTCTCCACCACACATGCTCCGTCTTTCCCTCCTATTTTGGCGCTGCTTCACCTCTACACCTTTCCTGTGACCATCAAAGTTCAAAGTCACTTTTGTCAACTCCCCAGTGCCCATCAATTCTATCATTATATTTGAAACAGATTTATTTTTGTTATTGGTTATTGATGTTTTAAAAAGATTTGATTCAATCAAATTGGCCAATGGGTATAAGATGGCTTTGGGGCATAAAAGAACAAACACCACAAGGACAATTATGATGACTTTGTGCATCTTCTAGTTGGTAACGGTACTTCCACATGATAATAATAGCACTTTTGCTGGTGGTTGAACTTGAATCTATTGAATGAAAGTTTGGTTAAAGAATAATATTAAAATTTAACTTCTGGGATTGGCTTCGTGGATGAGTGTGAATGAGTAGGTTAACATATGCTCCATACACATATAGGGAAAGCAAGAATTTTTGAACCTGATAAACTTGTCTGGGTTTTGAATGATTATGGTGAGAGATCTGGAAGAGATTGAAGGTGGTGGTGAAGGTTTTTTGGGTGGGAGAATGATTTTTGGAGGATATATCAATAATAGAGATGACATGGTGGTGGTAGTAGAGCTCATGTTAGGTGCCAATGGAGATTAAGAGCTAATTGGCATTAGAAAGGGTGGTTTTGTCTTTTGATAATTATTATTATTAGCTATGAAGTTTGCAATCTTATTTTTTAAGTTTACATGTTTAGATCCTAACCATTGAAACAGAATCCAAAGGTTATGAATAGAGAATATGCAATGGTTCAAAATGTGGGTATAATCAAATTATCAGCCACCTTCATTAATTCAGTTTATTATTATTGGATATGATAATAGTCTAAACTTATCTTATTCACCCATTACATCTCATGATAATAAAGTGGGTGTTCTCTTTGGATATTAACTTTGGGTGTTTAATAACATAATTCATATATAAATGGACTTCTCTAATTTGTACCTTATCTTTTTTATTTATTTTATAAAAAAAATGTTACAATTGAGCATTATTTTAGACTGAAAGTATTTTGTTACAATAAATAAATAACTATAAGAGTTGAATGACAAGAATTCTATTATCGAACTCAAACAATTGATTTGTTAACTCGAAACACTATTTTGATTTACAAAATTTTTGACCTTGATAGGCGTATGTTTTGGAAGACAAGAAAAAAAATTTATTTAAGAAAAAGGAATTAAAAGACTTTTAGAAATACTTTTATATCTTTGGGTAAAAAGTTTGAAGGTTGTATAAGTTAAAGAATTATATAGATGAGTTTCCTGTGTAATACATAGAAATTATTTATGAAATTTTTTCCTATTTATTTTTATCCCACAACTAAATACACCCTAAGTATAAAATCCATTCATAAGTGAAAGCATATTTTCAAAACTCTTGATTGTAAGTAAAAACTGATTATTTTATAATCTTAATGTTTTTACTAAAATATTGCTAGTGGTAAGTATCAAATATTCCATACTCCTTTTGATGATTCATCATACAAAAACAATCATATTCATACATTATAATAAAACGCACAATTTGAGAATTAATTTTAACTTAATGCATTCAAACATAAAATTGATTTTTAAATAATCGATTATACTTATAATCAATAATTAAATTTTTTTAATATTAATCTTATAGAAAATAAAAATATACACTAATATTTTTCTTTTAGTTATTTATTTTAAGATTTATATATGCAATGTATTATTAATTTTAAGAGTTTAATTTCATATTATAATTTTTTTTATATTACCATCCAATTATATATTGTCACATTAATAAAACGGGAGTGGCTATTGCCACACTCTATTTAATGTATTTTTAATTAATTGTTCTGAAATGTCCTTTCTAAAAGATTCAAACTAAAATTGATTTATTGTTATATGATATTTATTAAATTATTATTAATATTTTAGTATATAATAACCCATAATTGATCGTAAATAGTGTTCTAATTGAATTAAGTTTTTCACTCCAATAACTTTATTTCTTAACTTTTAAGAGTAAAAATAAAAATAAAACTACGAACTCTAATTTTAATTTATTTATTATCATCTAATTTACATGTTAAATTATCTGGCCCCAAAATTTTTTCTTGAACCTCCACCATCACTGGTCATTAGGAAAAGCACAACCCAGAATTCGAGAAGACAGGGTTTTCTTTTCTGCACATTGTTGTTGTTATGAATGGAAGTATCAATCCTCTTGTTGGCCCATATATGAACAGAAGAGTTAATTGTACATTAATTTGCTGACCAACCTTTGACACCCATGCTATTTGATGGTAAGATATTTCACTAATAATATCTTAAAAAAAATTATAAATATTTTTTCTACCATGGATTGCATGTGTGTCGAATTGTTGCTAACACTGCCCGGAACTAGGTTAAGGATTCCTTGGTTCACAGTGTGTCAAGGACTATGTCCAAATTCTTTTAATTAATTTGTTGTGTGAAAATATAAGATTAATTAATTTAAGGGGAGGCTCCTATCTCGGGAGTATTGGGCTTCCTTGGAGTTCTGGGAGAAGTGGGGAAAGACAAGGCCAATAGGGCCTCTATTTATGACAATAACAACAATAATAATAATAATAATAATAAGGCCTCCGTTAGAGGTGATTCCCTCCATACTGGTGGCTCCAGTACTGTTGCCAGAATGAAAGCCAATTTGATAAATGATTTCTACTAGTTAATCTACTTGTAAATTATATTTGTGTATGTGATAAATTGTTGATTAATCATGCGGAATTGCAGGCAAAGCTCCTCAATAGGACACCTACACAGAGAGATGTTTAAAGAGACCTACTTCTCAAGAAAGACAAGTCAGATTGGGGGGACTCCTACTTTGAGATCACATATGTAATATATTTCTTAATTTTCATTTGATCAGTTCTTATTAGATGTAGGTCTAACAATCTACTTCATTTGTTTTATAAGTCTTTTTTTTCATATAGAAAAAATAAGCTCAGACCCTCAAAGGATCATAGGGGAGCTAAATGAACAAGATTCAAGGTCCAAAAGTATATAAAGATGGATCAACAAAACAACACAGCTCCGACACACAAAAAAAGGAAAAAAAAAACTACATAGACCAAGTGAACAAACTATCTAACCAGCACTGAAGAAAAACAGCCACATCAATACAAACTCCTATAATTGAGGACCATTGAACTTATATCAAGTATCATGTAGTTCGGAATTTTTGTTCTTTATCTTGTTGGGTTTATAGTTTTGATGAAGAAGAAAATTTTATATATAATTTGCGTTATCTAATTAGTTGTGATTGTCTGCACTTTTAAATTTGATATTATTAATTGTAAATACAGTATTATTTAGATTATTATGATTTCCTTATTTAACACATTATTGCTTTTGTTGATATCAAAATAATTTATGAAACAAGTTTGATGTTTAGAAACTGTCTTGCTCTTGATTTAAACATCAACAAAAGAATTTACGACGCAGTGTGCAAATATAGGGCTAGCTTACACAAGTTCGTCTTACATAAATTTTGAAAAAAGCATTACCAAACTTCAAATTTTAGTTGAACCCAGCTTCCATCGAGCCTTCTAATTCATAGCATTCCCTAATCACCAGTAGATTTACAGAAACTACAATACATTGGTCGAATTGTGCTAAATATGTAATTATCATGTACAAAATAAGGTTATTAACGAGTGGTCAACAGACTCGAACATCCAAGTGACTCTGATTCATATGAAAGAATTAACATTCCTCCCATTACCTGTATTCCACATGTACAGATTCACAAGATGTATTTACCCAACAAAGGAACAAATATATGGGGTTCATCTCTTCCAGAAATAGACACAAAGAAGAGAAACACTAGTACAAGTTTAAGTCAGGTCATTTTCGTCCAGTGGCTGCTCTTCCTCTTCAGCAGTTTCAGCCTTTAATGCACTCACATCACCTGTTGGGAGTTTCCTTGCAAGCCTAATGATCTGCACACAATGTGATTCCAAGTGTCATACAAAGTTTAGTGCAGATAAATTAACACTATCAATCAAAAGTGACTGTATAAAAAAATTACTTATTAAAGATTGTGTATGTTGTGTAAAATTTGACAAGCAGTTAATAATGACAGTCAAGGAATAATAGGAAAATCACAGAGGAAGAAGGTTGAATAAAGGACTGGTTAGCATATAAGAGAACAAACTGCTGACACCACGAGGCATCTCGATTATAAAAATCTGTTTGGTTTCAAAGAACATTTTGTGTTTTTATTTCCTATTTTTTAAGATTTTATGAATGATACAATGAAAATTAGAATATCCTGTTTTCAGTCTACATTTCCTGTTTTCATTATTTCTTCTGCAAAATCCTTAAAAACAGAAAACAGACTGAAAACAAAAAATGAAAACAAAAATCAAGCGGCCCCTAGTCATAATAAATGCAAGGTTGTTTGTTAGAAGTCTGGAACACCCTTGAACAAAGTTTCTTGTTAAGAAGTCAAAGGAAGATGGGCAGTGAATATACAAGTAATCTGAACCAGTAAAATATGCAATGCAGAGCCTTAGGTCATCAAGCAAGAAGTTTACAGATTCATGGTGCTCCTTGGACTTTAGGAGCATACAAAATGAAGACAGTATAAATGTTAAGGACAAAAACTAAATTGAGGCCATCCAAGTTGGAAGTCAAGAATAGAAGCAAACTTAGAAGAGACTGGGGGATATTCCTAGAATTTTAGAAAGGTTATCTAAGAATCTGTAAAGGCATGCCAGGGATTTTCAAAATAGCTATCAGGTATCAGCAGAGTTGTTTTCAGTGGATACGAGATCTTTGTGGCAAGCTAAAGAAGATGGCAACATGATCAACAAACCATTATAGCAGCTAAACCTTGAAAAAAACAATGAATGAAAGGTCTGATAGTGTGAATAACGAGTCCAGAAGTTTCTAAAGCTAGATTGCACTCATGATGTTTACTATTACAAATCAAAATCTACATATAAACAAAACTAAGATATAAAAACCAACCATGAGTCTTTACCTAAGAGCTCAAGTTTTGGGGCAAATTGATTCATGAAACGGTATCATAGCCTTTATAACCAAATAGTTTGAATTTCAATCCCCGTTAACCAATTCTTCTAATTAAAAGTTGAGTTTCAATATGTTAAATTCTCTGAATATCTGTAACTAGTAATATCATATTATTAATTAGGGAATATATATTTGTAATTATTGTGTATTTATTGCTCATATCTATATATACTCTCTCGCTGTGTAGTTGAGACACATGGATTCCTTATGACTTTCTCTCTTTCTCTGCTCTCAACATGGTATCCAAGTCTAAGAAGAAAGAAACCCTAATATGCCGTAAGGAGGCCCACTGCCCCTCGTGACATTTTTCGGCCAAGCCCTTTTCCCTTCTGGTTGCCTGCCTTCCCTTCACTATGCCTTTCTTCCAGCGAATACCCCCTGTCCGCGCCTCCACGTCGGGCCACTTTTGGCATCGATTCCCACCGCCTCGCCTCGCCCTCACGGCCTCCCCGACCACACCTCCGGCTCCTGTCACCCGCCGCTTCTTCTTTCTCCGTGTTTCGCAGCGCTGCGTCTTTGGCCGCATGTGGCAGCGCGTCGCCGTTCCGGTTGCCACCTGCGTTGGACTCGCCGCTCTCTTCTTCCAGATCTCCCTCCACTTTGCCATTCATGCACTTTGCAGAAGTCGCATTTTGAAAATACCACCTCTGCCCTTGTACTTTCGTGACCCATGATTGCCAGCGACTCTTCCTCTAAAAATAAGGGTGCTCCCAGACCGAGCCTCCAGCATTCACTAGTTATGTCAGTGTGCCTCTTTCCATTAACAAACTTGATAGCAACAACTATGATACTTGGGCGTGGACATCCGCCTTTCTGGCGGGAGGACTAAGCAAACCATCAAGTGTTTGCTCCCTCACCACCAATCCTCTCACCCTCCACGCCCAGTTAGGTCATTCCAGCCTTGTCAACTTGTAGCGCATGGTGCCGGCCTATAAACTGTTCAGTTTGCCTTGTGAGTCGTGTCAACTTGGGAAACACATGCAGAGTCATTTTCCTGATAGTGTTCAGTAGTCGAGCTACATCTCCTTTTACTTTAGTTCATTAAGATATTTGGGGTCCAAGTTGCAAGGTGTCTAGTTTAGGATTTTATTATTTTGTTACATTTATTTATGACTATTCTCGTTGTACTTGGTTATTTTTACTTAAAAGGGTCTAGTTGTTTCTGTATTTTCCAATTTTTATCAAGAATAAAAACCCATTTTGGTGTTTCTATTCGCGCTTTATGTAGTGATAATGCAAAAGAATCTCTCATGATTTTCAGGAATTTTTAGCTTCTCATGGCATTCTTCACCAACGTCTTGTGCTCATACGCCTCAACAAAATGGGATTGCCTAATGCAAGAATCGTCATCTCATTGAAACAACTCGTACTCTCCTTCTTCATATTCATGTGCCTTTTCGTTTTGGGGGAATGCTGTTTTAACTGCATGTTATTTAATTAATCGCATGCCCTTCTCCATTTTGGGTCACCAAGTTCCCTACTCCATCTATTTCCCATGACCCCTTACATTCCTTTCCCCGCACATTTTTGGGTCAACTTGTTTTGTTCATAATTTCACTCCTGGTCTTGACAAACTTTCTCACGTTTCCTTAAATGTGTTTTTCTTGGTTACACTCGGTCTCAAAAAGGTTTTCGATGTTTTTCTCCTACTCTCGTCGTTACCTTGTCTCGCGGATATTATCTTTTCGATACTATTCCCTTCTTTGAGCCATCTAACCATTCCACCTCTCCTGCTTGTGAGGAACTCCCTCTTCCCACTCCCTATGCCTTTGTCACCCCTTATCCCTAAGCCTATGCCTCGTCCCAAGCCTATGCTCATCCCCTTCAGTCACCATCGTCAACAGTCAGTTGAGCCTTCTCCACCTTAGACACCCATTACACCTCGCTCAAGGCTCCCTGCTCCTGTTCTTACCCAGAGCATGTCTAACTGATGTGGACTCTCCTCAGATGCCCAATCCTCCATCGCCTCCAGTCCTCCCGTTGCTCCTTATCTTCCCCTTGCCCTTCGTAAAGGTATTTGTTCCACTTGTAACCCATCTCCTCACTATCCTGCTTTAAGCTATCACCGTTTATCTTCTTTGCACTATGCTTGCCTGTCTTCTTTGTCTTCTGTGTCTATTCCTAAGACTGTAGGTGAGACCCTTCTCCCATCTTGGGTGGAGACAAGCTATGATTGATGAGATGTGTGCATTTTAGGGCAGTGGTACTTGGGAATTGGTGTCTCTCCCTCTAGGGAAATCTGTGGTTGGTTGTCGATGGATTTTTACGGTTAAGGTGGGTTGATGGCCAAATTGATCATCTTAAGACCCGTCTTGTTGTCAAAGGGTACACTAAGATATTTGGTTTGGATTATGGTGATATTTTCTCCCCTGTTGTCAAGATGGCTTCTATTTGTCTATTTCTATCTATGGCTGCTATGCATCGTTAGCCTTTTCATCAGTTGGATATTAAGAATGCCTTCCTCCATGGTGATCTTGAGGAAGAGGTTTATATGGAGCAACCTCTTGGGTTTGTTGCTCAGGGGGAGTCTTCAGGTCTTGTTTGTTGACTTCGGAAATCACTTTATGGTCTTACAGTCTCCTCGAGCTTGGTTTGGAAAGTTCTCCATGGTGGTTCAGCAATTTGGTATGATTCGAAATGAAGCTGACCACTCTGTTTTATCGTACTAGAAAGGTTGTACCTACCTAGTTGTGTGTGTTGATGACATTGTCATTAGGGAATGACACTCATGGCATAGCACAGATCAAATAGCACTTGTGTAATCACTTCCAGACCAAAGATCTTGGCAAACTCAATACTTCCTGGGCATTAAAGTGGCATAGTCCAAAGATGGCATAGTCCTCTCAGAGAAAATATGCTATTGATATTCTCGAGGAAACAGGTTTACTTGCTGCAAAATCTGTTGATATTCCTATGGATCCTAATGTCAAGCTCCTGCCAATCAAGGGAGCCACTATTTGAACCTGGGAGATATAGAAGATTGGTTGGGAAATTGACCTATCTCACAATTACTCGTCAGACATTTCTTTTGCAGTAAGTGTGTTTAGTCAATTCCTAAACTCACCATGTGAAGCTCACTGGAATGCTGTGATATGCATTTTGAAGTATGTCAAAGGAGCACTAGGGAAAGGCCTTATTTATGAAGATAAGGGGCATATTGAGATAGTTGGGTATTCTAATGAGATTGTCAGGATCCCTTCTGATAGGCTTTCCACTTCGGGTCCTGTATACTCATTGGAGGCAATCTCATATCCTGGAAGAGTAAGAAGCAAATTGTAGTTGCAAGGTCTAGTGCAGACAGAGTCCGTGCCATGGCCTCAACCACATGTGAGCTTATCTGGCTTAGCAACTCCTCCAAGAACTTCAATTTGGGGAAACCAAGCACATGACACTTGTTTGTGACAATCAAGTTGCTTTACACATTGCTTCAAATCCAGTTTTCATGAAAGGACCAAACACATTGAAGTTGAGTGTCACTTTATCAGAGAGAAGATTTATCTGGAGATATCACCACAAGCTTCGTCAATTCAAATGACCAATTGGAAGATGTTCTCACCAAATCATTGAAAGGTCCTAGAATAAGTTACCTATGTAACAAGCTAGGTGCATATGATTTATATGCCCAAGCTTAAGGGAGTATTAAATCTATAAACATCTGTAATTAGTAATATCATATCTAACTAGGGAATATAAATATTTGTAATTATTGTGTATTTATTGCTTAGATATTATATATACTCTCTCCACTGTGTAGTTGAGACACACGGATTCCTCATGACTTTCTCTCTTCTCTTCTCTCAACACAATGCAAGGTAAAACAAGCCCAAGCATTGTTCACACTTCAAACCCACAGAAGTCTTGCATTAGAGGGTGTATTAGATATAAAAATCATTCACGTGTTTTCACCAATCAGATTAAGTTTTGGAAAAGACGATTTATGACAAACAAAATCACTTACCACATGGTCAAGATGTGAAATAGCATTGGACTGAGCAATGCGTTTGATTTCTTCAATGTCTCCATCTGAGTAGGCAGCAAGAAGCTTACTAGCACAACGATTCTGGTCACTTTTGAGGAAAGCATCAACCCTGGAGACACCAAAAGCATTTACAACTTTATACTTCATCCGTTCGAATAATTAACTCTGAAGCATAAGATAAATTACAGAGAACAGTCAATCCTAAAAACAACAGGAATTTTACCCATAGTTATATGCTATGAATATAATGCTTTAGGAGCAGTAGAAAATTGGAGTGGGAAATCAAACAAGCAAGGCTAATGAAGAGAATAAAAATAACAACAATGACACTGAGTTCAGTTCACATAGTGCTGTAATCCATCTCTCGTGTTTGTTGAGTTTGCAGGTAAAACACAGAGCAACAAGGAAGGAGAATAAACCTACTGAGAGCAGTCATTATAGCACTTCTCTGCTTGCTTGAAGTCATGAGCATAAAGGTAGATAATAATCGCACTGAGATATGCCTGCATTTATGACAAAGTATGTGACAGAAAGGTTATCACAAAACAATAAGTGCAGCATCAGACATATGAAAACATCCCTCGGCTAATGATATTAGAAATTTAGAATAACAATTATGCAGCAACTACGCACTACTTCACAAAATGTCAAGTTGCCAACTGTTTTGGAACTCATAACATAATTATCAGTCAACAGAGTTCAAATATTACAAGTGTTCTATTCACTGCCTTCAACTTTCATCTAAGCTCTTAAATGTTTATGCCTTTTACTGCAAAAAATTATTCATCAGTTTTATTACACACAAGCAGGATGAAGAACACTGCTGGCTACTCGGAAACCAGATAGGCAGATACCTGAGAAATTCACCATGCAATGCAGTTCTGGGGGTCTTAAAAGAAAATAGACACGATCCAAGTCACAAATGTCGTGGTAATGTGTAAATGTGTCAGTGCTAGAAAGGACCAAATTTAGCCTTGGATTCTATTTGTGAGAAGGATGACCTTGGAAAACACAACCATAAGTTATGCCAAACAAGGAAGAAGATAAAGAATAAAAGCACAGCAGAAGAGAGAAGCCGTGGAAAAAAAATGTGTACATATACACACAAACAGACGCAAATAAAACATTTGTATAACTATCATCTGAAGCTTCAGTTCACTAATAATCGAAAACCAACTTGCTACTAAAATTTTAGAATATATTTTAACTTGATCTTAGTAAAGATTTCCTCAACTCTGCGTTAAGAACATTTCTTACGTCAACTTTATTTTAGGATCATGTTGAAAAACGAGCTTTATGGAAGGATTTAATAATGCAAGATCAAAATAATTCAAACCTTGCACTGGCTATTGGTTGCATTACACTTGTCAGCAGCCAAGCCCAGCCTCAGCATGACAGATGCAGCATCTGTGTATCTGTTTTATCACAAAACCATACCCATGGACATATGCAAGTCACAATACAAGTAGTGAAACGTTCAGATCTTACTAGTTACAGCTATGGAACTACTCATGTCTTTACATTCTGGAAATAACATCAATTGAGATTCAAGAAGCGGCAGCGCTTGACCAACAGGTTGGCATAAAGAAAACAAGCTTTGGGAGGAAGAAAATACTAGGAGTTGTGTTGTGGTCTAGTTTTCATGTCAGATCACTGTTAAACTATTTGGTAAACAAATTCCAAGTCCTATTATTAAATTCTTAGCGAAAGATATGGCTGGTGTAGCTAAATAAAATTCTAGTTTTCTTTATTTTCGGTTTCAGGGGTATTCTGTTGAAATTCTTAAATTAGATACTGGTCAGTAGCTACAGTTGGGTATTTAATCAATAAAATCCGATGTTAATTCAGTTGAACCCAGTGGAGTCTATCCAGTGAAAAAAGACTGATTTCCTTAATTACTGAGTTTACTATGACAAAAAATTCTCAATGCTCATATGATTAAGAATACAGTTAAAAAGTCTTAATATTTTCTTGCACGCATTGATCAGCATAATGAAGAGTTTGAGAAGTCACAGATCTCCTTCCACTTGCACCACACCCTGCAATTGTTTAGGTATCAACCTCAACAACCTCAGGGAAGACTCCTAGCATCTTTTTCCTTCAATTTAATTCAACCTCAACCTCAACCTCAGGTATCAACCTCAACAATCATTCATATTCTTTTGTTTAAGACCTATGCTGTTCATTCTAAATCTGCCATAAATTCCTTAAAGCTTCCAATTCTAAGTTTGGCAGTGCAATCCACAGCACCCATACAATCACCAATATGGTCCTTAATCATCATCTCTTTGCTTAAAAATCACTTGAAGCCTTACATACTATGAATCTATATTCATTTCTGATTTCCAAACCCTATCTATCAAGCATTAAGATATTAATTTGTTTGTACTATTTCAATTTGGCTATGACGCCTAAACCTCATGTATACTACATGAGATTAAAATGCTGAACATATGAATAGGTTGTTGGCATGAAATTAACAAAATGAAATAAGAAACTTCTGCAAGATAGTGCCATATATGAACATGGTGGAATAATAAGATACATGAGGCCTTGCATTTATGAATCTTGTAGACTAGATCCTAGGAACACAGCTCTTCATTTAAGGCAATATTGAACTTTATCCACGTTATATTATGCTTTTCAAGACTGTAATATTTGGCTCATCCTGTGTAAGATATGTCAATGTTAAAAAAATAATTTAAAAAAATGGAATAGTATGAAAAGACATTCAACAAAATGCAAAGACCAAAGATTTACATTTCACTAGTAAAAATCTTCAAACATGTTTAAGTAATGATAAAACAGTGGAAGAAGATAGGACATACTCCATACTCTAAATAAAACCAAAATGCACATTGTCTAAATTTTCACAAAACTTACTTCTCGAGTTTTATATAAACATTAGTGGCAGCACGATATAGATCAAATGCCATTTGTTCTCTTCCATCCTCTTCAAGAATTGTACAAGCATCTGTATATAGCTGAATAGCTTCTTCCGGCATGGTATCTTCCAAAGCACTACAAAGGGAAAAGGTATTATGATACATATTGGGATATTAATAAAGAGCTGTATTATACTCCTAATAGAATGTATTATGTATTCAGATGCAATCTCATACATTGATTAGCTTTTGTTTCATACAGCACCAATGGTACTACATCATGATCAAATGAGATGATATGAGGGTCATCATGGTGCAATAAATTTCATACTTACATGGATGCCCACTACTTGTTATTATTCAGTCAAATTATCATTGGTAGTAACTGAATTATAGAAGCCAACTCTTTTTTATAAAAAGAAATTTTATTAAACAAGAACGAGCAGAAAACACAGCTATGACAAACATAAGAGATCCTCCAAAACAGAAAGGGAACATATATCAGAGTACATGAAGAGATCAGAATGCAGCAATGCTGCCCAATATCCATGTCTGAAATGAGGCAACCCCCTTGGAACAGTCATGGGCAGCACACCAAAGAGAGGCTGCAAAGTAAACACAACAGAATGGATCTTCTTATATTAAAATTTCACATGAACTTGTCATGCGTAAATTTTCAGTATTCATCAAGAAGGTGAGGCCATGATAAGACATATGAGAAAATATCATCAACAGTCAAAATTTGCACATGACAAAGTCATGTGAAATTTTAATGAGATGATCCATTTCTATAAGCACAATCCTATCCCAAACCATGCTGAGGACCAGAGAAATGCCTCCATAGAAGCAAGAATTGTGCCCCAAACAAAAGCACCCAATGAGTCCATAAAAAACAAACTACAAAAAGATTTCGTTAACCTTGATTTTACCAAAGAATACATGCAACTTGATGTTGGCGGAGCTACTATATACTTGCCTATTGCAACATGCACATTTCTATAGTTAGTTTGTTGCTTCATCACATGTTTATAATAATAGAAACACAGAATGCAGCTCCAAAGCAAGAGAGTAGACAATCCGTTTACCGAGCTCCCTTTGCTAGAGCATCTGATGCAGGCTGTTGTCTCCCACACTCATTGTAAAATTCAGACGCCCTTCGATAGAAGTCTCCAGCTTCCTTCCAGTTGCTTATTTCCTTTGCCAGAGCAGCGGCAGACTCCATGTGCTTAGCTGCATCCCAAGGTCTAGTTTACTTGTCAAGGAAAGATAAAGTGGGATAGTTTAACATAGCAAATCTAATAGCATTAAACAGGAGCATGATCAGTCTTTTTTTTTTTTTTTAACTTCAAGGAATAAGCAGAAGAAGAACATAGCAACAAAATAAGGATACGAAGAAAGCATCTCTTGTCCTTTTGAAGCTTTCTCATATGCTATTTTAGCTTTCTCATAATCCTTGGCAAGTCGAAACCCATTAGCTACAGCAGAATAAGTGATTAGAACATTAAGACATGCTTTTATCTCCCAAAATTTCATTTTGGAAGGTTTATCATTCAATAATTTTGCACAAACAACCATATATTTAGGAAATGAGTGAATATTTTACCAGCCTGCTCATACAGAGCAGTAGCACTTCCAATCTGCTGTCCACCTTGTGAGACTGAGTCTTGTCCTGAACCAAAAAGGGAATCAGAGATGGACATATAATTCATGGAAGGAGAAAGAAGACTAATATGTCCTAGTGTCGAGGCCTTAACCATAGATTGATCATATCGATAATGAGAAATACATATTCTGATTCACTCATAAAGTTCTTCTTTTCTCTTTTGTATAAAAAAAAAAAAAAAATCATATCAAAGTCAATTCATTTCAGTTTCAATTGCTATTGAAGAAAACCTACAATCCTTCTGCAGTCCTACTTGTAACTGATTATATCTTACCTCATAAGTTTGATACCAACATTTGTTGGATGATCAACCAATCAAATTACCCAAGTTAACAACATTACATCCTGCATCAATTTCTTGTCAAAACCCCATAATTATTACTTGAACTCATCTTTCGTGTGTGTGTGTGTGTGTAATACGATAAAACACAGCAAAATCTTGGTGGTTTTCAAGAAGGAAATACCATTTTAATTGTAAGATCGAGTGGCAAATTAAAAAAGGTACATCAAATTTGTGATGGACGTTGCTGATTTATGTGCCTATGAGTGTGATTATGAAAGAGAAAGGGAAAAAAAAAAAGAAAAGAAAAAAGAGTTGTGAGTGATGAAATGAGAGAGGAGAGATGAACACACAGTTTGTCAGCTTTAGTCATCAACTTGTTGGGATCAGCAATCGACATGGTTGGTTGGGCTGTGTCGTCTTGAGTCGTTTCCGATTCTTCAAGTGTTTGAGTTGAGCTGAGTACTACCAGTACCAGGCTGGCTACAAAGGCACTCACTGAGCCTGCCTGATCGGGTGATGCTCGTATTTCGATTTTCTAGAGTGTTATCCTTGTTTTAGAATAAAATGAATAAATTTATTTTTAGATTAATAGAATAAAAAAGATTTTATTTTTAACTTGATTTAAAAGTAAAATTAATTTATTTTATTTTTTTAAAGTGAGATTATCATTTTACGCTTAGGAATCACAGACAAAACTCGCTGCAGATGCCTGTCAGGGTCCGCCGGTCCAGTAAAAACCTACCACATGGCAGAGTTTAATTTATCAAAATAAATGAATAAATGAAAAACAAAATTGCCGTTAGATTGAACCGAATTCAGAAATCAAAGAGTATGCGAGAATAAACAGCCGCAAGTAACCATTTTGGTCATCACATTCGTCGGATGAAAGCTGATGAACGGAAATGATGAGACGACAATATCGGTATTGTTTGGTATGATGTATTAGATGTAGCATGATAAGTTAATAATATCTTTATTTATTGTTTGATGCACATGAGAAATTGTATAAGATTATATATTAAGATTCGAATTAGATTTGATTAGCTTTTTAATATATAAGGATACTTTTATTTTTTAATATTTTATTAAAATAAAATTCATAAATAAATAGCAATAAGAAAATTATAAAAATAAAAATAATTTTTAGTAGCATTACTCTATAATAAATAAATACAAATAATATATGATATCAATTTAGATATATATAACAAAAATAAATATAAGTGATAAATAATAAATAAAAAAATAAAAATGATTTAATAAAAAAATATTTTAAATAAGCAATAACAATATATAATATAAAAATTATTAATTATGAATTAAAAAATATATAAATAAATAAAAAATAATATGTAATATATAATAGTAAGGATAATAATTTAAGTTTAAATAATTATGATTAAAAATGGAAAATATTAAAATATATAAAATAGTATTTTCTTATTTACATAATTTATTAAAATAATAAATAGTTATAAAATATTAAAATAAATAATAACATTTAATATATATTAAATTTTAATTAATAAATATTTTCATAAATATAATATTTGAAAATTATATTTAAATAATTAATAATAATCTCTACCAAAAAATAATTAATAAAACTTCCTACTTTATTATTAGTTTATTTTATTTAATAATTACTTATAGTATTAGAATTCTTTGTAAATAAATAATGATATTACAAAATATAAAATATAATATCTTTTACATTATTGACCAAATACTATATAATATTAAAAATTTATCTAACGTGCCAAATGGTCCCTATATTTCTATATTTGGGTAGGGTGGCAAATGGGGTGGATTTTGTCACGAGTAAGCCAAAGTATGGGTGAGGCAAGCTAACCCATTTTAGTTATATGGATTGGAAATGCCAACCCACCCCATTTTACAGTCTGATGGGTTAGCCCGCCAAATTTTCTTTTACCACTTTCATACAAAAATAAAAAATAATAAATTTTTAAAATTTTTTGGGAAAAAGCAATTAAGCCCTTGAACTATAGGTGGTGCATTTAACCCTGACTTTTCAAAACGTGATATTTGACACTCTATAACAGTGCGAAACACACATTCTGTAACTTACCATCTAATTTTTTTTTGTTAAAATGTCAAGTGCCAATCACATCCATAGTTTTATGCACAAAATTATCCTTCCTTGATCTTTCCAATTATTAACCCTATAATCCCAATTCTTCCCTAGCTTCAGAAGGAGAATGGTCTCATAAGCAAAGCCATTCAATCCCAACTTATGCATGATAGCCTTTGCCAAGCCCTACCACCATAAGTCCCAAAACCATCCTTCGTCGTTTCTCTTCCATCTGCTGTCAACCACATCCAACCCCATAAATTCTGCACACATTCGCGACACCGCAGCCCAAAACCTCCACAATGGCTTTCTCCATCATTGTCAATTAGCCACCACACCTTTATCCATTGTAGCTCTATCCATTGCTTGAAGCCTGAACAACCCGCGGACGCCTCTAATCACCCGACCTTCGCCGTTTCAAATCCCACCACAGTGTCCTCCTCGTAAGCGCCATGTTGCCACTTGGAGACAGAAAAGTGCACTAGAAGGGGGTTAAATCGTACTTAGTCTTTCTTGCTTTTTCTCCTTTCTGAAAACTTAAGCGGAAAACTATCAAGTAGTATACTTGTAGTGCGCGGAAATAAGGTTAGTGCTACCAGAAAGTATCTTTCTGAACTAAGAAAAAAAGCAAAGAGGTATGTAAGATCAAGTTCTCCAAAAACACAGAATATTAGTTACAAGGCGGTAAAAGAAAGAGAGATGAAGGAGAAGAGAAATGTACACAAGAGTTTTATACTAGTTTGGTCAAATCTGCCTACATCTAGTTTTCAACCTCAGTTGAGTTCCACTAAAAAACCTTTCACAAACCAAGAAAGTTAGATAGTCTTTGTAGTAGCCTTCACAAGCTCTTACCCTGTGACCAATAGCAACCTCTACCTGTCACAAACCAATTAGTTATTCACTAGCCTCTCCAATATTCACTAGCCTCTCCAAGCTAAAACTCGAATAGTCTTGTACTAGCTTCTCCAAGCTAACTTAAATAGTCTTTGACCAGCCTCTCCAAGCTAAACCGAGTAGTCTTTCACTAGCCTTTCCAAACTAAACCGTGACCAGTAAGAACACCTTACTCTAGCATTGCAAGTAGTTTTGCCTTAGTCTCTCCAAGCTATCTCACATCAATTACTCCTGGATTGAGGTTACAAGAGGTTTGTGTTTGGGTTTGCACTCAAACTAATCTACACTTATGTTTCGTAAATATACAATAACAGACTTGGAAAAATTTGAATGACTTCTTTCTAGTGATTCTTCCTTGGAAGAATGTGTTATCTATTAAGAATATAGAAAGAAGATTTTTACAAACAAGGAAATTGATTACAAGAAGTGATGAACTTCACAAAAAAGATGAGGAGAAAAGTTTATAGCGATTCAGCTCTTGTGCAATGTCAAGATCTCTACTTTTGAAAGCTCGACATCTCTATTTATAAATGGTATGCCTTTATGATCGTTGCCCTTGATCTGTTGTCTAAGTGACACGTGTTGATCATCTGTTTGTGTCTTGGAAAAAGGATAGAGGAATAGCCTGTTTTGTGTAGAGTTGTTGCAGAAGCCGTTGTGAAATAGTGATTTTTGATACTACCTTCAGAAACTACTTTTTACTTTTTGAACAAGGTTTTTGAACATTTCCTTTGAGAAGCTAGAATGGTTGACCAAGTTGACAAAATAGATGACATGCCAGTCTGTAATTGGTTTTGACTTCAAATTTGAATTTCAAATTTTCTCTCCTTTGTAGAGTGTAGTGTTTTGTTGTGAAGTACACTTTAATGTGCATATTAGTTCCTTGATATGTCTTCGGTCTTCTAGTCTTCAATCAGTACTTGTTGATGATAAAAGGATTGTGATCATGATGATTGAAGGTTGTAGAGCACATTGGCTTCAGGGATGAAGAGATATCTTCACTTTAAGTGTACTTTCTGAAGACCCGTGCCTTGGTTTCTTGTACTTGCTGATTTTCTTCAACCCATTAGGCATTTGTATGCTCATTTCACTATATAATTATCACTTCCATTTAATTTCCATCTCTTTAAACGAGATACATCATGTTTGCACATGTAAAGTGAAATTATCTTCGTTATAGGAGCCGCATTATGCTAACGATATAACCTATTTGCTACTTCAAGAAACTCAAGGTAGATATTTGCCATTCTTCAAAATATTTTCCTTAAATTAGTTTTGTTGTCATTCAAAACACACTATATTAATGATTTCTGAATTTGAGCTACAGCCACCAACACTGTGTCATCACTGAGTAGCTCCATGGTCTGCCTCGTCATCGAGCTTATCTCCCTTTCCCTTTCCACACACGTGTGTGCAACCCTAAAGCCCCATAAGTAACCCTCTGTGGTTTATGCTCCATACCCATATTCCCAATCCTAATCGTGCTCCCTTTTCTTATTTTTGTCTTCCTTTTCTTTTTCCTTTTTTATGGTCTGATTGTCTTCCTTTTCTTTATTATTATTATTATTATTTTCCAATCTATTAAGGCCTTTTGATTTGAGTTTCCAGATTTTAATTTTCATTTTTGGTTTTCTAGTTTTCCAAATTTTGTGAAGAAAATACTGAAAATTCTAAAAACTACAAGCATGTTTGATTTGAGTTTCTAGTTTTCAGTTTCATTTTCAGTTTTTAATTTTTAGGATTTTGTAAAGGAAATACTAAAAACTAGAAATGAAAACTGAAATTTGTAGTTTTTAGAATTTTCATTATTTTCTTCACAAAATTTGGAAAACTGGAAAAGAATGAAAATGAAAACTGGAATCTCAAACCAACAGGCCCATAAACAAATTTTAATTTTCAATTTTCATTTCCAGTTTTCAGTATTTCTATTATAAAATCCTGAAACTAAAAACTAGAAACTAAAACCAAACAGTCCCATAGTTGCCATGGAGAAGGTGCTCTTCTGAGTTGTGGAAGAATAGGAAGAATAGGGGGTTTAAGGTTAGTAATTGAGAATGTGAAAAAAAGGTAATTTTTTTTTCATAAAAGTATGCATGTAACTGGCACATGATACTTTAATAGAAAACTTGGATGGTAGGTTAATAGAAGGTGCATTTCATACGTTTGAAAAGTACAAGGTGTCGAGTTGCATGATTTACAAAGTCAGGGGCTAAATTGCACT
The DNA here is from genome assembly GCA_030441495.1 of Dalbergia oliveri. Taxonomy (NCBI): domain Eukaryota; kingdom Viridiplantae; phylum Streptophyta; class Magnoliopsida; order Fabales; family Fabaceae; genus Dalbergia; species Dalbergia oliveri. The sequence continues at coordinate 10,915,119 of JAMLFY010000009.1, forward strand.
CGCCCTAAAGTTTAAGGAGGTTAATTGCCTTTTTCCCTTAATTTTTCTCTAAAATTAAAACCACAATGATATTATCAATACATTGACAAAATATTAACCAAATCAACAAGAAGAGGTGTTTCATACATAGTTTTGTATCCTGCACCTATTGCCCATCTCGCCACTTCCCATCGTTACACTACCAATTCGCCACCATCAGAGAAATTGAGAGAGGAGCTTAAAGATCAAAAAGAGAAAACAAGAAGAAGATTAAAGAAGAGATAGATATTAAAGAGCTTACTTGAGAGAGAAAGGAAATAGAGAAAGAAAAGGCCGACGAGTTGTGCTTCCTAGAGAGAGAGAGAGAGAGAGGGGAAGCTGTACTGTGTTCGTTGAGGAGAGAAAGAGATAGACAGAGGCTTACCAATGCTACTTGTGGAGCTGTTGTGTCTTATGATGTTCATAGCACTTAACTGATGAGAGAGATGGACAGTTAGGCAACAATTGTTATTTTTTTTTATTTGATCTAAGGGTAGTTGTGTTTGTGTAGAGAGAAGAACAAGTGGCTAGAAAAGGTTTGGATGTTTGTTTTGGGCTTTTGGAGTGCATCATGAGTCAAGCTGAAATTAAGACACTAAAAAAAGGCTTCTTAGCCGTTATTAACCTGCAATTGGAGAAACTACTATGATACTTTGGTCTTTTCGCGGGTTAGAAATGTTATTTTGCCTATCCAAAAAGACTAGTGGGAAAATTCAGTTGAAATGTCTCTACATGCCAGAGTTCTTTTTCCATGGAGACTACACAAAGAAAATCAATAGAAGCAATTTTCTAAATTTTTGGAGGTGTTTAAAAATTAGATCAACATTCCATTTGCAAAAGCTTTGGAATAGATGCCTCTATATGCCAAGCTCATTGAAGACAAGCTTTCAAGGAATAGGGAATTGAAGGAAGATGAAATAGTGATGCTAACTGAAGAATGTAGTGTTATGATCTAGAGGAAGTTTTTATAAAAATTGAAGGATCTAGGCAGTCTCCACATTCCATTCACTATTAGGAACTTGACAATTGAGAAAAAGTTGTGTGACCTTCGGGCAAGCATCAATTTGAGGCCTTTGTCCATTATGAAGAGGCTAGAGATGAAATAGGTGAATCTTACTATGATTTCTCTTAAATTGGCTAATAGGTCTATCAAATTTTCATATAAGATGGTTGATGATGTGCTCGTTAAGGTAGATAAATTCATCTTTCTTGGAGACTTTGTGGTACCTGGATATGGAAGAGGATGCTAAGATGTCTCTTATTCTTAGAAGGCCATTTTTGGCAACAATGCGGACATTGATTAATGTCTAACAAGGCAAACTAAAGTTGCGGGTTCATATGAAAATGTAAGTTTTAACGTGTTTGAAGTTATGGAGCATTCGGGTAAGAAGGAGCATTGTCTTATAATTTATGCAATTGACCCTTTAATAAAAGAAACTTTTAAGAAAAAAGCCATCTCATGTCCTTTGGAAGCATCTCTAGTGCATTCTAAAATGCTGAAAGATGAGCATGAAGAGGAACCTCAAGTGGTGGAATGTATGAAGTTTTTAGAAGCTTTGTCAACTATTACTCATTCTAAGCATGAGAAAGAAGACTTGTGCATGATAGAGGAAGTTGTGAAAGAAGAGCCACTGAAGCTTGAGTTGAAACCTTTGCCTCTGACTATCAAATATGTATTTATTGGAGGTAACCATTCTTATCCTGTCATTATTAGTTCTTTTTTGAGTGAATTAGAGAAAAAGAAAAGTTGTTAAGAGATTGAGAGAACATAAAACTATGAATGGTTGGACAATCATGATTTAAAGGGCATAAGTCCCCTTATGTACATACATAAACTTTTGTTGTAAGAAAATTATTAGTCGTGGTGCAGCCTCAAAGAAGATTAAATCCAACTAGTGTGAGCAGGAGCATCGTAACTCAAATTCACACAAAGTTTAACAAATGTTCAAAAACCAAGTTGCACAAAGAAAAGAAGTGTAGGGCACAAACTCAGGTCATCTCTCATGAAGAAGTGTGACTAATTAATTGGGGTTTGATTGCATAAAACGATTTAGAATGACAAAGATTTAAGTCAAATGAAAATCAAACACTAACACATGGTAATTCTTAGGATTAGGATAAGTCTGTTAGTAACACAACACATCAAAGACATGGCATGTTGTAATACCTCAAGTATATATATCCTATAAAGACCTTGAGTGACCTTCAATGTTGCCCTTAGTACCATATTCTAGTTCCCATATATGCTAGGTGAAAATTAGAATATAAGTTTTAAGATATAGTTGTTTTCTTGCTATCCAACATGACCTCTGTCTAGTATTTTGCAATTATCTGAACTATAATTCCGATTAATGTGATTTTTGCGCCATTAGAAAGCTAATTCAATTCTTTACAAGTGTTATATCTAGCCTAGGCCAAATTTCAATTGTATGGATAGTTATGGGCAAATTAAATTGCAATATGCATGTTGTCATATGCACACTCATTAAGTAAGAATAACTCGCTTGGCGAGTCGTCTACAGCGACCTATTTTTTGTGCACGCTCATTGTAGCAAGTGGGTAATGTTTTTACATATTTTAACCCTCCTTACTATAAATAAATATGTTATAGCACCCTAAACACTTTTGGGTGAACCCTAGTTGCCCCCAAGAGTTGATTTGCAGCCTAGTCATACAATCCTCCCATAAATATTGATTTGCAGCCTCTAGTAGGCTATGAAATTTAGCGACATCTTGGTTGGGCTCCTCATCTTAAGGACGAGAATAATGCACTGCAAATTTAGGACCAGCAGCATCAATATCCATCTCTTGATGTCTACACAGATTGTCATCCTTCAGAACATCGTGCCGAGCTATGTGGAGCCCTACTAGAACTACTTTCAATCTAAAACACACTCATTTTATTCCTTGTATTAACTACCTTCTCATGATCGGTCCAAATCCAACAGTTAGTCACGAACCCCTATTTGTACAAATGAACCCTTATGGTATCATCATCTAAATACTTCCTACATTTGCACTTATTACATGGAAACCTAACTTTTCTCTCATCAATGAATTGTTGTGTTTGACATTCTACTCTAATAAATTCTTCAACATTATTATAGAATTATGGTTTAATCCCCTCTATTAGATTTCAATCTATCATGCATCTATGATTGATGTGAGTAGCCTAAATCATACAATTTTTTAAAGACATCACATTATTACTTTTAAACACATTCAATCCATCTTTAAATGTTTTTGATTCAATTACTTTTAATTTTATTTGGCTAACAAAATTTTCACAAAATTTTGATAGCATATTTGCTTAAATTAGAAGCTTCCATCATCAATTAATTCATGCATTCAACAATCATAGACATTAGTAAACTTCAACAACATAATAGATATATTTAAACAATTACATCTTAACAATCATACAATTCACATAATCCTAAAAACCATTCTAGAGCACATCCTTTATAACTCCACAAAATCCATATCTTGTAATCTTCACAAACACAAACAATCTCCACAGCAAACAATGTAAACAAGTCGAGGAAGGACCTCTACACCTTTCCCCTAATCATAGAATCCCCATTTCCTACAATTTTATCCTAGAAATCCAAATCCCTATCCTACATATATATTAAAGAATATAAATAACAAAAATTTCGTTAATAACCTATATAGCAGTGCACAAACAAAAAATCAAAAGCTCCCAATGCACAACCAAATCCAATCATGAAAATAAAAAATGAACATATACTTAATTTTGCACACTTACAAGCATTGATGAATAGAAAACATACAATAGAATTAGAAGGAAAAAAAAAAAAGCAAACCAAAGCGCCAGTGTTAAGCATTGTCAATGGTCTCTTCAATAGAAGTCCTACATTAACAAAATAGCAACAATCATTACTCTCAAATGCATTTAAAAACAACACTCTGGGCAACAAAAATGAATAGAAAAACTAAGCCAAATAAAAAAAAAAACTAAACTGATTAATATGCTCACTAACGTACCTAGATTGCAATGGCGGCCTTGGTTTCGCAAATGGAGCTTTGACGGTGAGGAAGGTGGCGACGATGAAGAGAGAAATTGAAGAGAAAGAGTCATTGCAAATGAGGAAGAAGAGGGGTTTGGTCTCAAGTATTCGCGGGTTACTTACGGGTTATTGACGAGTATACTTGTTGTTAATCATTAAATGAAACAGTGCATTTCATGTTCCACTAATTACTTACGGGTATACGACGGATTGGGAATCTTAAGAGACACATGCCAACGTCCCACAAATTCAAAAACCCATCGGTAACTAAAAATAAAAAAAAAATTTAATAACTTATCGGTTTACCCATCGTAAATAAAATAAAAAATTTAATTTAATTTATTTAAAAAGTAAAAAATTAATTTAATTCAAACCCATAGGTTTACACGCAGTAACTAAAAATAAAAAAATTAATTAACTTTCTAATAACTCGTCGGCTTACTTGTCGATAAATAAAATAAAAAATTAGAATTAATTTATTAAAAAACTAATTTAATTCAAACCTATTTAACCATCGATAATTAAAAATAAAAAATTTAATTTATTAATAACCCTTGGTTTACCTGTTAGTAATTTAAAAGAACTAAAAAAATAACATTTATTTTGTTTCTTACCCATTGGTAAACCCATCCGAATACCATTCACGCCATGTGGCATGCCTAAATATACTGACAGGCTTATAATAAATAACAACCCGTTAGTAAACTCGTAGTGTATCCATCGAAAATTGTGCACGCCATATGACGTATAATGGCACCATCCACTACCGATGGATATATCGATGAGTTGTCATCCATTATTTTTATCAAAATCTGAGTAATTAAAAAAATTATGTCAACCCTTTGAAATTTTCGTTGGAAGTAACCGATGGGTCTACACTTGTTGATAACACCCATCAGGATCCTATGGATTACCAGGAGTGATTCCTAACCTTTATTCTTAAGTTCAATGGTTGTTGGGGCTCTCATGGTTTTGTTTTCTTTTCCCAAATAATTCCAAATCAATTCTAATAGTATTCCATTGATTATTTGACAATTGGAAATGTCGTTACAAGTTCCTAGGATCATGTAGGCAATGGTCAAGCACTCTTGGCAATGCACTATGAGTGGGTAGTTGCTCATGACTATATTTTAGCCATTAAAAGTATTTTAGAAAATGATTATTATCATTGTCATCATGAAAATCATATTTTGGAAAACTCATGAAACCATTGTTTGTTGCATAGTTGATAATTATGCTTTTCGCCCAATTTTCGTGGTATCCATTGAAGTTCCTCATTATTTCCAATGGATTAATTTCCATCTATAAGTTTTATTGGTAATATGTAGGTTTCTTCTAGTTGTGACTCGTGCTTGCATAGAGTAAGTGATAGTAACTAGTGGAGTTGAAGCTACCACAACCCCAGCATTTGAGTTGACTCTTGTTCTTGTTGAGTTCATATACGTAATCACTACTAGAAAAAAAGGGATTTTGCGGCCGTTCAAACCACCATAATTTGCCACTCGCAGCGGCTGAAACGCCCATGTCAAGTGTTGCCAAGTCAAAGACGACCTAACCCCAATGGAATAACTACCACAAAACTCCGTGCACTAAGTGGCGCTTTAAATCACCACAAAAAATCAGATGAAGAAGTGACAGAGAATATGGCAGCGCTTATGAATCGCCGCAAAATAATAGATTTATATTCCCAAAAATCATGGAGGCGGTTGTAAACCGCTGCAAAAATTCGCTTATAAATATATCAAAAGTCTTGTGGCGGTTCAAAACCGCCACTAAGTATAAAATAGGAAAAAAAATTTCAGTTTTTTATTCTTTGTCCTTGTTGTAATAACAGTTCTTCTCATAACAATTACCTTCAAACATCCAAAAAGTTCAAATATAAAGAGAATGTTAAAATAACAATAACTCATTACTTAAAATAACAAATAAAGTCTCAAAATAGATAATAAAATATAATATCTTACATGTCTTAAATATTTGAACTTCTTACGAAGTCATAAAATAAAATGAACATAATAAACAAGTCCTTATAATCTTGGAACAACATAGAAAGAGTAATTCAAATGACCAAAGGCAAAAAATAATTGTAAGAACACAAACAATGGTAACAACTTCACGTTATTCATCATAATCCTCACTTGATTGATGATGAGTTGTTAACCAAACATCACCAAAGGGCCCCTGCCAAAAAGCATATGAATTTATATGATTTTTTTTAATGATAAGTATGAAACTAAACATTCACAAATGACAAACTATAAGGCATTATTATTCAAAACCATTCCCTGAAATTCAATAACATCTCTGAAAAGAAAAAAGGAAAATAAATCTAGGATTGAATTGAAGAATATACCCCACAAGTTGCAATACTTTAGGTCTCACACGTTGTAACTAAAGTATTCAACTACCACTCATTAGAATTAACCTATTCAATAGAGAAACATTCACGTCATAATGTATCTTAGATACAAGAAACATTGAACAAAATATGACAAGGGCGATAAAGGACTCACATAATTTGAACCAAATCTAAAAAAGATTTATGCATGACTCAAAAGAAAAAAGAAACTTCTGAATGATCAAAACATTGTACTTTATAAGATAGACATCTTGATAACATGTCAAGTACTCAGAGTGGAGAGTCACACCATTTATCCAATTGAAATAATGCAGAAATCACAAGTTAGAACTAAATACAAGGCAATCTATTTAAAAAAACACTGGAAATCATAAATGATAAGTCAAAGTCATAGAGATTGCGTACAAAGAAAGGAAGATCCTTGATACTAAAAATGTGCCTGCCATGCTCATCATCCCAGGAAGAAAATGAAGACTTTGGTGTGTGGTACAAAACCTGCCAACTTATAAATCTGACACTACTTAAAATATGCATTTTGTGTGGCCAACTTATAAACTACACATCTTAATAAATTCCCAGTATAGCAAAACAAATGCATATACTACTTATAAAACAAATGTAGAAAGAAAACCAAATGCCAACTAGAACAACACTTGAATGGAGTTTCATTTCACGATCCATACCAATCATATATCCAATCCATGGGTTCGGCATTGAGCAAACTGAAGGAAAAAACCATCCAAAGGGCACTCCATAAGGATTAAAAATTATATCAACTATAAGGTCAGCCTCTTAGAAAACAAAAGAACACACACAAGCTGATTCCAAGTTTGCATTCTTAGTATGACGTTACAAAACATGAGTGATATGGCCTATTATCTTGCTAACTGTATATGTAAAACATCGATGGGAAAAAATTGTTCCATTTCTTTTATTGAGCTTACTAATGATCAAACAATTAGAATCTATTCCTAAAAAATAGAACATGAATTAAATTAATGAGAGAGAAGCAAACCTATGTAGACTTTCAGACAATTCTTTAATGAAACAAAGAAGAAGGACACAACTCCAACACTATTGTGGTCATATCTTTGATTTGCAATAGAATAAAATCTGCAATTGAATAGGACATTGCACATAGGAATTCATGGTACAAGACTTTTAAGTAATGAGTATTAGGTCAGTCACTCTATCATAATTGTCAAACCCTTTGACATTTAGAAACCTAAATTACAAAGCATTCTAACCATAGAATTGATTAAAAGTCAAAATAAGAGCAAGAGGCTATATTTATCTAACCATGGCTAAGCAATTATTTAAAAGGTAAACCATGTTTTTTCAACTTAAAATCTTAGATGAAGCCTAAGGGTGGTTCCTATTCTTATATACACAAAACATACAAAAACTGCATATTTAGCTTTAGAAACTAGACCCAAGGATCAGATGGGTTCACTTTAGAGAAAAGCAAGTATAATACTTTTCTTTTATTCACTATGTGATAGTATTTTGACTTCCCTCTACTTGTGATTTAACAAATTAATATATGATTATGCTCAACCAATTCAATTCAACTTAGCAAAACATCAATGATAATTCTAGAATCATTTACAACCACATCTCCTAGCAATTCTACAAAACCATTTTGAACATGTCAAAGATTTCAACTAAAATAAGAGGATGAGGAGTTAAGTGTAGGAAATAAAAGAAATGAGAAGAACCTCTTGGACAGTATAGCAGTCCAAATCAACAAATCATCTAGACTATAGAGTTGAAACTACCACAAGATTTATCCTATAGTTTTTCAGGAGCTACAGCAGTTAATGCTTCCCAATAAGCATCATTTCATTGAAGAAAAATTCCAAGGTTACTAGACACATCCGCAGTGCAAGTGGTTACATGATAACTTCTCATATTACAAAAAAAAACCAACAAAACTCTACACCATGTCCCCCACTTTATAATCAAACATCAAAAGAATTTGCTACACAAAGCTTAGCTTTTGACATGGCAAGCAAACTTTCCTTCACAAAGCATGCAAAAAGTTTTAGTTTAACTGTGCAAAAATAAAACATTCCAGGAACTATGGAGCAATAAATCATACAACTACAAACTACTTAATATAGCATGAATAACAGACAGCTCAATAAAGTCCATTGTTGCATTAACAAAAATTGAAAAAAAGGAAATAAAACAAGATAACAAATATCATCAGCACACCATCACAAAGCAAATAATCCCAAAAAATAAATTTCCTTCCCTTGCTTTCAGTTACCTCAATCTACTTTAGGTTTCACCATAGCAAAAACAACAAACACAACTTAGAAAGGTAGACTAACATGAAGGGCGGTTACGAGCCAACCACGATTTAAATGGGAAACAAGTATCCATGGCTAATCATAGATATGGTGCACTCTTATTTCCTTTCTTTCTTCTTTGAGTTTCAGACAATAGCCATACACCTAGCCTTTTATCTCATCTATCTATGTATGTAACATATATAAGCTCATCTTGCATTGTTAATTTCCTGGTCAAAATCTAGGCTGATTAATGAATTAATGCTTCTATGTGTACTCGATTTTTGTGTTCCTTGATGATGCTTTGCTTTATCCAAGCAATATGTGCAAAGCAAAAACATGAAGAAAAGAGGCATGCCTGTAGGGTTTCTGGTTTCTCAGATTAATGATGAAGATGATGATGATGATTAATCAAAGAGCTCAATGAATAAATCCCTAGATAAATAAATCAATAAAAGTAATTGGATATTCAAAAAACAAGAGAGAAAAAGGAAAATCAAAATAAATGCCAAAACAGAGGAAAACAACGACCTTGCGACTGGTTCGAGGCTCACATTTGGTGGGGCTCGCGTCCTTGCGCTGTGCAAGAGAAAGCACCTTGGAGCATAGCGGCGTGCGAGCGAGGCGGCAACCTTGGAGTGAGCGGCGACTTGAGCAAGAGAGAGCGCCGATCTTGAGCAAAAGAGCGGCCTTGAGAGAGCACCTTCGAAGACGAGCAATGCAAAAGAGCGAGAGGAACTGACGCGGGAGAGGATGAGAGCCAAACGCCTAAATTCATTGGATTTGGGGATGGCAAGTGGCGGCGGTTCCTCCAACGTAGGGAAATGATTCATTATGGTCACGACGACCAATCTTTGAACCTCTGAATGGAGTGTCATGGAATGCCTCATTCGTAGTAGTGAATAAATAATACTGATTATAAAAATACACAAGGTTATGTATAAAATTTATTTTTTTATGCGTTATTATTTGTGATCTGACTAATAATCTTAGATTAAACTCCATGTGTAGGATCTATAATTTGGAAAAAAATTTAAATATATAGTTATTGATTATTATTGAGTAGTTATTTATTTTTAGTGACGGACTAAAACAAATAAGTAATTTTTTTTATACATAAGCAAAGGAAAATAAATAAAGAAAAAGTTTATCTCAAGAAGCGAGCTCCTATTAAGTCTCGAAGGAGGATAAGGTGCATATTCTCGATGATGTTAACCAAATTCAGCCTATTAGGTGAAAGCACCCAACTTATCAAGAAAGTCAGTAAAGTTACATTCTTGGAGCACATGATGTAAAGAGCACCTCCAATTATGCTATGCCGGACCAAATGTTTGGTGTCATGAATTAGGCTACTTGGAAACATGAAAAAAAGGCCCACTCTTTGAGTCACTAGGAGAAGTATCTCCAAACAATCCATCTTACAAAGAACATTTATAAAACCATAGTCCCAAGCCATAGTCAATCCATTGTGAATGGCCAGGAGCTCAACATATAAATTACTTGTAAAAACAATAAAGCTCGAGAACCCACAAGCCAAGTCCTAGAGGAATCCTCAATAACCCACTAATCCTAGCTCTGTCGGGTTGGCCAAAGGGCTCCATCGCAATTGAGCTTGACAAAGTCATAAGGAGGGGTGATGATTGGCCGACCCAAGTATGCTAGTGCTTTGAAAAAGTAAATAAGTAATTTTTTTTTATAACTAAGATATATAAAATCATAAAAATTGTGAATAATTATTTCTTTATAATGTGTGTCTTTCCGTTTTTATTGAGCAGTTATTACTTTTATTAATGGTATTTTAGTCAATTAAGTTAAATATACATAGCTTTTCCTTTAAATAAACTTCATGTAATTTTTTAATAACTTAAATATTTTACTTCCCTTAAAGTTTAATATTCCTTTTCAGTAATGTTTATATTTTTTTATGTGTTTTTTTATTCAAAATTAGAATTTTGAACTACATAATATTCTTGAATTTTATAACTAAGCTGGCGAATATATGAGCTGTTGCCTTGGAGATGCTTCCCCTATTTGTTAAAGTAGCTATAGAAAACAATAAATCAATCAGCAGCTTACAATAATATTTGAACGTAGGTCCTTTTACATACCACTCAAACTCATGACCACCATGTCAGTCTTAGTGGCTTAATCAATAAATTAAATTAACTCAAGTTTGCTTTTATATTTTACTTGCCGTCAAATTCATACTTTAAGCATGATTAAAAAATTAGGTATCAAGTAGAAGCACCACGAAAGTTGAAGCTCAAGCGCACAAAACACCATTGTACCCACACTTCTATTTAACTCAATATTCTAGAAAAGAAATAAATAATAATTTACACCGCCTATACTCTTCATCATCTATAAATATCATCATATCTTTTGACTCTTCTATTATCTTCAGCTCCTAATTAAACCCATCACTATACAATGGCTTTCAATTTCAACCACATCCAACTAATCCTCCTTGGCCTTTTGCTAGTGCCACTCCACCACAACGTCCAATTCACTTGTGCAAGCCGCTTATTACTAGATCAAAACAAGCAATCAACATTTCATTCATCATCAGGATCAGATTTCCCTTCACTTCCTCAGCCCAATTTTCCAGTTGCACCACTAGCCCAAAACCCACCATCATCATCTTCATCTTCATCTTCATCTTCATCTTCTTCTTCTTCCAGCCCAATGTTACCAACATCGCCAAATATGCCATCTTTCCAACAACCTGTTGGTGGTGGCTTTTTAAGCACTCCAGCTTTTTCACTTCCAACATTGCCACCTCTCCCCAAATTGCCTCCTTTACCAACTATTATTCCATTTATGCCTGCTGTTCCAGCAGGAGGATCTTCCTCTTCAGGCTCAGCTCACTCGGGTAATCATGGAGATAATGCAACCCCATGAGGTCCAAAAATACAACTAATAATAAAACTTCTTAGGAGTTATTCCTCACACTCTATTTGTATCAGTAGCAATATGAAGAGTAGATAGATTGCATAAGGGTTAATTGTTTGCAAAATCTTGTTACTGTACTAATTAGTATTCCATAGTTAATTAATATATAATAAGGATCAATATAGCTCCTGTTCTCTCGTTAGCATGCATGAAATATGTAAAAGATATAAAGATCTTAACAAGAAGTATTAGGACTGCAAAATTTATTCCTTCTTTTTATCATTTTTTGTTTCAGTTTCCTTTTGTTCCTTTTTCATCCCCGCCCCTCAATATGGATTTTATTTTCTTTAGTTGGGTAAAAAAAAGCTGTATGATAAGTGTATTGGAATTTTCATGTGAGTTCTCTAGACCTGAGACAGATAGCAAATTGGTATATGGGTGAAGATGTGGAAAAATAAAATTAATTGGTTAATTGATCATTAATATCCCGCCATTAGTTATGGATGCAGCTAAGGGCAAAATCAGAAATCAAGCTTTGAATTTTGGAAGGTAATTAAGACAAATTACAAACAATAAAAATTCTAGAGGAACTATTTGATTAATTTCTCCATAGATTCTTGAGTTACAGAATAATATATAATTTTTGGTTTTTATTTGGGTTAAGTATTATATAGGGATGTGAAATTCACTGACGAGCGCGTAGATCAACCGGCAACAACGAAATTCTTAATTTCAGTTAAACATTTTAATTTCTTTTAAGTTAGAAAATGTTTGCTATCAAGTATAATTTCAACAATTATCAACAATTTTCTTTTTCTGAAATTAAGGACAAGTACAAATCACAATTAATAATGCAGCAAAAAATAATTTAAACTGCCAGGATTTATTACTTGGTGAAGACAAGGCAGAGTTTTGCAAGTACAAGATCTGTGTAGTAGTAAGAAACTAAAGCAAGCTCATCCTATAACAAACTACCTACACCATAACCTTATTTCTTATTTATTGTTACATGGATAATTTTATTTAATTTTGGTAATGAGTGTTTTAAAGAATATTTCTTAAGAATTGAAAAAAAAATATCACACCCTTTCATGCGATATTTTCCTTTAATTCCTAAAAAATACCTTTAAAAAGCTTATTAGCAAAACCCACTTTATATATGTATACATATATCTTTTAACTGCATGCATATACCATACAACTAATTTATTTATGTGCCAGAACCAGAACACTAACATATAGCATGCAAGTTAATCGTGGACTACACCCTGGAAACAAGCTATGGTGGAGAAGGCATAACACCAGGGATGTCAAGAGGAGGAAAAGGAATTGCAGGAATTGGAAGTGAAGGAACCCAAGGAATACCAAATGGAGGTGGGAATGGAATTCCAGCTACTGGGGCTGGCATTGGAAGTCCAGGAATCCCTGGCACAGTAGGTGGAAATGGAAATGGAAATGGAAATGGAAATGGAAGCTGCTTCTGATCATCTAGTTCCACTGCCCTTGGCTTGGGAATCTTGCTTGGATCCAGCACTTGATGATTTCCTCCATTTTCTCCTCCACCATTTGCTTCTTTCTCATTTGGTGAATTCTTTAGTTGCCGAGCACTGGCTAAAGTGACATGGTTGTTGAGGAGGACTGTGATCAAACAAAACAGAAGCATAAGATTCAAGGTCATTGTGTGAAATTTATGAGAAGCCATTTTGGACAGCGTGAAGGAAAGAGAAGCACTTGTGTGTTGTATGGTTTAGAGCTTGAGCATTTCAGAGCCATATATATATAGAGAGAGAGGAAAGAAGAGTGTAGAAACGAATTACTAAAACATATACTCATAAGGAACTCCTACATATTGTTAAAAATAATGTATCAATCTAATCTTCTTGTTTCAGCATGTATCCTGACGGTCACATGCATGGGTTCAATTGCGGACCACAATATGTGAAGCTACGGCAAATTGCAGTTATGGCCGCTGCCACAACTGTACCAAGCCACAATTATGATGTCTCATCAAATCACAGGAATAAGCTGCAATATAACTGCATTAGGCCATAATGGGACTGTATCAGGTTACAATGCACATCGTGATGAATGCATTATTCGCAATTGCAATAATTGTAACCACATCCACAACCACAATTTAGAACACTTGCCACATGTTTAGGTTGGGCCAATACGTGAGATTCCTAGGTAGAGGCTGAGAAGTTGGTAATAAGATATATAGAACATGTTTTAATTTGGTTATAGGCTTATAGTTTTGAGAAGAGTTTTTGAAAGAGTTGTCTAATGGAAGTGGCTCATTATAATGTTGAGATAATTCAAATTTCATCTATAATGAAGATTCATTAATTGCTTTTAGGTTCATTCGGCCATGATAAGGTTGAGTTCAATTGGGTATGTAGATCAGGATAAGTATTGGTTTGATCCACTTATTAAAAGTATAATACAACAACAATTAAGCCTTGCCCCAGTAGTGGGGTTGGCTACATGGACCAGCAACGTCACAAAGCTTTATCATATATCATATTCACAACCCGAAGCACCTCTCCACCTTGACCATCCGTTTAGATTCTATGGTTAATGTCTTCCTCTATCTCTCATCACTTTGAATGATAGAACCCAAATATTTAAATTTTGGGACTTGTGGTATAGTATCATCACCAAGTTTCACTTTAAAGTTAGAATGTGTGTATCTTTTGACAAACTTGTATTCTATATACTCCGTTTACTTTTACTTATACAAAACCCACATACCTAAAGTTTCCTCCACAACTCTATCTTTCTATTTATTTCTTCTCTCGATTTTGCTATCAAGAATTTATCATCTGCAAACAACATACATCAAGACACTAGGTCCTCAATATGCTCTATAAGCACATTCAAGACTAGTGTGAAAAGATATGGACTCAACAATGACCCTTAATGTAGTTTGATTTGTATAGGAACATCCTCTGTTACTCCATCTTGAGTCCTTACGCTAGTTATGACCCCATCATACATATCTTAGATTGCTTGGATATAGGTTATCGAATTTCTTTTCTTTCCAAGGCTTTCTATATAACTTCTCTTGCACTGTATCATTCCTTTTCCATATTAATGAAGGTCATATGTAAATCCTTTTAATCTCTCTGATATTTCTCTATCAATCTTTGCAATAAGTAGATCACTTCCATGGTATGGCCCCTTTTCCCTTTCTTTAGTTCCCAAAGATTGGTATAGCCCTCAAAAACTTTAGTTTTTGCCTTACTCACCACCTTATTTGTTTCTCTCATTTTCTGTCTTATATTTTTTCCTAAGTTTCAGCATTTTATCCAATGACCATGCTTTAAAGCTCTCTCTTTATCTTTAACATTCGCTTACAAGTCTTTCTCTATAACATCTGTCACATTTGAGCGCGTTATGTATCGCCGACCTCGTGTGAGTGTAACACCCGCATGCGAGATATTGTTTGCATGTGGATACCTCCCATGCAGATGTGTTTTCCCAAAAAGGGGGAAGAACAAATTCATGAAGGGCGCTCGTTAGGCCCCAAAGCAGACAATATTTGTATGAGTGTACACTACATTAAAACGGCGATACGTAACGAATATGTGACAAATGTTAGAAATTATAAATTTTAAATTACAAATATTTGACTTTGATGCTTGAGAATTTCAATTAGGTATTTCTTCTAATTTGCTATGTGTATCTCTATTATAAACTGAACTATAAATTTAGTTATCAATGAATAAACAACGTTAATATTTCTCTTAAAGATATTATATAGGTATAAATATTTTATATTAACTTTTAAAATCTTATTTCATAAACTAACTAATATATCTAAAAGAAACTAATAAAACTGGGTGAGTGCATCCAAAAGACCAAAAATGAAAGTATGATATACATGTAATCTTTTTTAGTATATGTAAATTTAATTTTTTTTCATATTTTTAGTTAAATATAGGTATATATATTTAAAAAAATATTGATGAGGGAGGGGGCCAAGGTCCTTGATTAGCCCGCTCTCCCTCCATCCTTGTTTTCAGTAACACACACATAGATATAATATATATATATATATATATATATATATATATATATATATATATATATATATATAAAGTAGTTAATTTATTGAGAGTCATAAAGTTTTGTGATACTTTTAAATAACCATATAATTTTTAAATAATTCTTAATGTTAACTATATTTATATATAATCGTCAACTAAAATTTAATCCTCTCACATTTGACATAAAGTAACCTTATGATATGGATTTATATACAAATCGAGGATAAAAAGGCAAATTCAATAGCCACTCGATTTCGCATTGATCATAATTAAAAAAAAAGAAGAAGTCACATAATCATTTAAATTAATTAACTACCAAAATATTAACTAAATAATTTTATATTTTATTTATAATTAACCATCTATGTCAGATTTGATAGTTAGGATTTATTCTTTGATTTTCTCAACTACATACTCAGCTAGCCACAGAAATACATTTTGAGTGATATGTTTAAAAGTCTTTCCAATTTTAATTTTGTACTTACATCTATCAAAGTAATTTTTCATACCTTTAACCTTATCTAAAAATATCATATGTTGCAAATTAAAAACGATGTAGAAGCTAAGTTTGAAATGGTAAAAATGCATGCATGCATGATGATGATGATAACTCTGCCGATCATTTAAGTGTATTAATTGATGCCAGAAAGTTTGAGGCTGTGAGATCAGATAGATTCTGAACGAGGGAGAGGAAACGAAGATGGTTGAAAATAGTGCCACCGATTTCTAATGCCGGTTATTATCAAGCGCATATTCAAACGCGGGGAGAACTTATTCGACGGAAAATTTCTTTCGCACTCAAAATTATGGCGAAACCTTCTATAATTGATACTATATAGAAAGATCCCACGTAAATTTCTTCAAAATTATAATTTTTTTTGGATATGCTACTTTGTAATTCTAAAAAAGGCTGCTTCTATATTGTTAATTTTTAAAATCATTC